>JAWNNJ010000749.1:0-16781 GCA_035045125.1 Hypselothyrea guttata | reverse complement strand
TCAAACAGCCAAAACAGTGGTTTTTCAAAAATCTGGCTGATCGCGCCCCACCAACATGCAACTTGTGCGAGTCGAACACGCAACCGAACAGCCGCCTTGAAGCTGTATAGAAAAGGTTGCAAGCGAGCTCGCTACGAACGCAGCTCATACGCATGTCAGTCGGCTACCGACATTTGAACTGAGAGCACAGAGTTATTCGGGTTCTTCGTCCCATGCGCTCGTGTCAGTTTGCAATGCTGGTCAGCGATTTCGATTTTGATTCTCGTTTCAGTTTATTGTTTGGCTGCTGAGCATTGGCGCTCGGCGATTATTGAAAGTCGTAGACTTGATGCTCTTTCTATTTCCTATATATTTCGCTGCCACTAGAATTAGGCAATTGAATGGATAGAGAGCATCAACCTCCGACGTTCAATGATGTGTGCGATTCGTTTAAGCGGTTGGGAATTTCTGTTTCGCTTGTGTGAAAAGTTGCGTACTTCGGCTGTGGGTCGGCCTTTGTGTGATGTTTCTGTCTTTGTCGGCTTTGCTTGCTGCTAAAAAGTTCCCACGGTAGTTTGTTGCGTAGATTTTTCTATGTGCGTGCGCAGCATATGCACCTGTTTGATCCTATTGTATGTTTTTTAGACCCTTTACTTTAAAAAAGTAAAAATGTTCTATGAATTAGTGCATAGCGTCATAGCATTGCATCATATCTCCGCGTCACATATGTATATCCGTCCGGTACAATTTTCGGGCGAAGTTATTTCGCTTTTTTGTTGGCGGAATTATGTCGTTTTTAAAACGTCATATTAACGTAGTATTTATTAGCTTCTTTGAATTTTATATAAACTTGCACGTAATTTTTTAGCTTGTGGCTCTGAATAAATTTGAAAAAGTGTCCATTAGCTTGAATTTTGTTGCCTAAATTCAAATTGTAGGCCTCCACGAAGCTAGTGGTTCTTGTCGAACGTTTAAATACCGATATGTTCTTCGGTCCTTCCTGCATACATTAAGTATTAAAAAAATTATGGTAGAATTATGATGGTTATAATAATTATTAATATGAATTACCTTTTCAAGTCACTGCTTCTTAAAATATTTAAAAAAGATCAGTGGTACGTAGGCTACAGTCGGACGTAGCCGACTGTAGCAGACCCTTTACTTTACTCCTACTACTAATATATGAACATACAAACACAATCAGAGGCACACACACTAAGCTACCCGCGTATGCATGGCACACCACCACCCCTCTGCCTAGTGCGGCAAATTGTCCGTTCCATATTTTCGCTGTTTCTTATCCGAATTGAAACGAAATTCACAAAGTCAGTAGAGAATGTCATAAGCTAGTTACGTATCAAATTACAAGTCCATAACTTTAAAGCTGTGGCTGCAGTAGCTTTTTGCGGTTTGTGGTGAAAGGGGGGGAGGTATCCAAAATCCAAAATAACCTCGATCTGCTTACTGAATAGGTGAACCTAGATCCCAAATATGGTGTCTCTAGCTCTTATAGTTGCTGAGATCTAGGTGTTCATAAAGACGGACAGACAGACAGACGGGCAGATGGACGGACGGACATGGCTATATCGACTCGGCTTGTCGTCCTGATCAAGAATATATATACTTTATGGGGCGTGGCACGCCTCCTTCTGGGTGTTACACACATTTCCTATTTGCACTAAGTTATTAGACCCTTTTTACTTTTTTAAAGTAAAAGGTCTAACGCCCACGAGACATGACAGTCGGGCAAGCTCGACTATCTTATACCCTGTACCAAAGATCAGCCTTGCTAGTACAGTATTCTATTTAAAATATATTTTGAATCTAATTTAATTTATATTCCGAATACCAACTTTCTACTGTTGAACAACGTAAGAAATAAAATTTGTACACTTTGACCAGAATTTGATATTTTGTGTATGGTATATCGGGATATTATTATACATATGTAGCATAGCCTACTACTACTTACATATAATATACATCAAAATTACAGTTAAAATAAAAAAATAAAGATAATCATAATTCTTTTAATAATGGACCGATATAATTGAAATTTGCAAAATAAGTAGATATTAATCATCTCCACAGTTCGTAGGAGAAACATTTTACTTAGATAGATTTATATGTCTTAAATTGGTCAATGTTGTTGTATGTTTATGGCCATTGTTCGTGGTAGGGGCGTGGCTTTCAAAAATTGAAATAAACTTGTTCTGCATATGGTATACACCTTTCAAAAATGACCAAAACGGTTGCTCTATCACTTTTAGTTGCTGAGAACGACGCGTTCATACAGACGGACAGACGGACAGACAGACAAGGCTAAATCAACTCGGCTCGTCCTCCTGATCAAGAATATATATACTTTGTGGGGTCTACCACGCCTCCTTCTGCCTGTTACATACATCCTGATAAAGTTAATTACCCTGTACTTCCCATTTTTCAATAGGTACAGGGTATAATAAAAATAAAATTTAAGAATGCATTACAGGAATTCACAATGATGTATTGTCACATGTGAAAAAGTTGATCAAGTTGTGTGAATGTAAACAGAATGTCTCAAAGTTATATATTTAGTATTTAATAACTTAGTTTAATTCTTCATTTTGTATTTTTCAATAATGTAATGTAATGTAATATAATGTAATTTAACATAATCTTATTTTTATTTTGAAATTTGTGTAATTAATGAATTTATTCATGTGAAAAAGTTAATCAAGTTGTGTGAATGTAAACAGAATGTCTCAAAGTTATATATTTAGTAATATAATAAAAACCAGTAAGGACGGAGCTACAGTCGGACGCAACCGACTGTATGAGACCCTGTACTTTGTGTTTTCTTCGCTGTTTCTTATCCGATCGTGATGTAGTTCACAGAATCGGTGGAGATTGTCATAGACTACGTACATGCCACATCCTAAGTCATTAGCTGTTAAACTGTAGCTTTAAAACTGAAAACTGTTGCTAATTTGGTTTTTCGGTTAGTGGAAGAATGGATGGAGTTATCAAAAAACCCAAACTAACTTGATCTGATTGCTGCATAGAAAAACATAAATACCAAAAAATGGTACTTATAGCTCTTAAAGTCTGCAAGATAAAGGTGGTTTCTCTGTCTTTGCTATCTCCGCTGTTTCTTTTCCGTTGGCAATGTAATTCACAGTATTGACGGATAATGCCATAGTCTGCGTGCATGCCAAATCCCAAGTCTGTAGCTTTTAAACTGTGGCTGTAGTGGCACTTACATACATTTATAAAAAAATTGTCTGTTACATAACTTCGCTGTTAATAATTCTATAGGCTACGTACATTCCAAATTACAAGTCTGTAGCTTCATTATTGTGGCTGCCGTGGCACATATACGCATTTTGAAAAGAATTGTCTTTTGCATATCTTCACTATTTCTAATTCAAATCACAAATTAATTTATAGAATCGGTGGAGAATACCATAGACTACGTACATTCCAAATTACAAGTCTATAGCGCTATTATTGTGGCTGCTGTGGCGCTTATCGTTTTTGAGATCTTTGAGGTAGGTGTAGTTTTTTGATGATTCGCGGAGGAAGGAGGCGAGTTATCAAAAATCTGAAACAAACTTGTACTGCGTACGATAATAGAGAACCTGAATACCAAAAAATGGTGTCTCTATCTTTTTTAGTTGCTGAGATCTAGGTGTTCATACGGACAGACGGACAGACGGACATGGCTATATCAACTCAGCTCGTCGTCCTGAGTCAGAATATATATACTTTGGGGGGTCTACCACGCTTCCTTCTGCCTGTTACACACAGCTGTCATTTGCACTAAATTAATAGACCCTTTTATTTTTTTAAAATACAGGGTCTAATAATACAGGTTAAATTCAAATGTATGTGTGTATTGTTTTTAATTTTAACAGCAGCATCAAAATACGGGGCATATATATTCTTTTTCTTTTTTCCTCTTTTCTTTTAGTTATTAAATTTGTGAAATTAATTTTGTGTTTTGGATTTGAATTTATCCTATTTTTGTAAGTACTCCTTCATTTGTAGGGCCATGAAATTTGCCTCTTCCTCCGTATCTCCAAAAGGAAATGCAAGACAAGATGCTATTGATCGCTTTGTCTGCGAGGCAGTTCCTGGGAGAGTGTGTAGTCCTTGACGTATGGGCTCATCTGTGGTAACGGTATCTTTGCAGTGCTGATCAGGTGTGTGTTTAGAAGTTATCCATTGAAGAGCCCCAAGCGCCTCGCGTGTCTTGTTAGTAGCGCTATTGGGGGGGGGGGGGGGGCAAGCCTCTTTGAACACATTGCATCCTCTGAATGTTGCAACATGTGCTCCTTCACAGGGGCACTTCTGGGCTTGGTACATTCTATTGATGGGTGGGGTCCAGCGCATTTGAAGCAGGCGTAAGGTTTCCGACATTCCTCGATTCTGTGATTCTACCCTTGACATCTGTAACATTGATATACATACTGGTTGATGCTGGGTTTCTCAATCTCAACTTGAAAGGTACCTATTCTCTTTATTTTGAGTATATCATCGACCTTTTTATTTGGCATAAGATCTACCTTAAAGGTGCTAGTCGGTAGTCCAGAATATGTGCCCGTTAGATTAGTGACATAGCAGGCAGTGAATCCAATATTATCTATCTCCTGTGCTATCCATTGGGGCGTTGTTCTAGGATGTAACCCTTTAATAATTACTCCATATGTAGCATCATTGGTGTTTTTTTGCAAATGGAATATGTATTTATTAAATCCGAGGAAATGCAATATATCCTTATGCATTTTCCCTGAAGTACATTCAAAGCAAATTCCTGTACCCGCTGTTAGTGTCGTCGTGAATTTGTCGCTTTTTATTGAGTCTGTTACTTTCTTGATACATCCTTCTGGGGTATTATCCTCTGGGATTATTACAATAATACGTGGTGTCACACATGGTACTAAAGTATGAATAGCCTCTGCGTGTTTGCTTTGTGATTCAGCTGAGATTGGGTTATTTAAATTATCCGCCTCCTTGATAAATTCGTTCGATAAAATCTGAATTGAATGTGGATCAGCTTCCGATATCTCCTCTTCAGTGTCATAGTCAGAATTTTCATTGCTCTACGTTTCTTTATTTTTATACCCATTGAAAAATGATTAGGGTGAAGAGCTGAGTCGATATAGCCCGATTTTTGCGCCCACTTTTATAGCACAATATTGTCAATGCCAGTTCATATATTGTTTTTAGTATGATTTTATGTTTTTTATTTTTTTAAGTCAATTCACTACTTTTCCAGTAGCTGTACACACTCGCACAACGTCACTATTGATGTACACTGTCGGCTTTACACGTCCGATCGACTGGACTAACGATTGCAGTTTGAGCGTGGCAGCAAAGCATTGACAGCGAGAGAGAGGAGCCTGCGTTCGGCTGATTGGCATACGAAGTGGATTCGTAGCACGAAGTGGATTCGTGGCACGAAGTGGATTCGTAGCACGAAGTGGATTCGTTACGAAGTGGAATGGGATAACGCAAGTGCGATCAATTCTAATACCCTGCGTCCAACTAAGTGGCGGGGTATATAATTTTTCGCAAATTCATGTTAGATTTTAAGATTTAATTTTTAAGTTGCTTTTTAATAAAAATGGAAATTATTAAGCATGAAATTTATAAACAATTAATATATAGGCAAACTATATTTGAAAAATTAACGAGGAAAAATAGCCAAAATAATTAGCCAAAAATATATATAATGCAGCAACATTTTGAGAATTTAAATTTTTATGTTATAGGCAAATTGAGCAGAATTAATGAGTGAAATTATTAACTGATTTTACTACTACAATTATTTTAGTTGAATTTACTAGCAAAAGGTACAATGTTTTTTTGTCAAAATATAGCAATTTTTTAATTTTAATATTTGAAAATTTTAATTATTTAAATTGCAATTATTATAGGCAATTTGGGCAAAATTTACGAATAAAATAATTTTACTTAATTCAACTATCGCAGTTATTTTACTGATTTTATTAACAAAAAATACAACTTCCTAATGTCAATACTTTGCGTTATCCACGCCCTTCGGCTTGCAGTTTGGCGTATGCTAATTTCTAGAGGCACATCGTGTGTTGGGAGGCGAAAAGATGCTTAAATGTTAACAGAAAGGACAGTCTAACAGGTAAGTGATTTGTTTGGCTTTTAGGCACTAATCGGCAAGTGCAGTGTACAGATTTTAAACGATAGTTCGCGAGCTGAGGATGCACAAACAATATTTCAGCATTTCAAAAAAATTAGTGCAAAATTTCCCCCTGCCTAACAGAGTGCTGAAGGGGGACCCTGAAGTTGACATAGTTTTTTTTATAGTTGTCAAGCCATTGTACGCAGAGTGGTTTGAGAGCAATTGGCTGCTGTTTCCATTTGGGTTGATATTCGGTAGGCAGATCGGCTGCAGTTTTCTTCATTTTTTTTTTTATTTCTCTTAATACCAATAAATCATTAATTGTCTTCATTTTCAAAAACATCCAAAGAATCGATGGCTTGGTCCAAAAAGTTGGGATTTAATTTAACCAGCAGTATATTTTCAAGCATATCCTGGCTCAAGCGATTGCGGTAGTCAGTAAGCACATATCTTAACGTTAGAATTTGTTTTTAATCTAGTTGCTTATTGGACACTGTTTAAAACAGGGTATCGATAACTATTGGCAATATTGCACAGCAAGGCAAAGGAATTGTGCAAAAATAAAATGCAAACAAGTAATTAACCAACAATTTAGTAATTAATCAGCAAATTTGTTACTAAAATAATTATTATTTGACCAGTTGAACCATCCAAATCATAACTAACTATTAATTTAAATGACATTTCAAAGAAATTATGTAGTAAGTAGTAGTAGTGGTTAAGTAGATTTTGCAAACTAACTTCTGCCTTTGTGTCAGAATAGGTTACTTCTCTGAGTGGTCTGAATTTCAGTTTTGATTTGTTAACCTCTGAATATGAGGGAAATATATTGTGTCCATGCTGTTTGGATAGGCTTTTCATATTTATATATAGTTGTTTTGTTAATCCTTTTCGAATTAAAAATGCTAGTGCAGTATCAGTACTTATGGGTAACAAATTAGTTAGTTCCTTCTTTTGTTGTTTTCTTGGCTTTTTTCCTAAATTGAAGCTGCATGCCAAATAATCGCAGTTTAATTATTTTCTTTTCAAGCGATATCAGATGCCAATTTTCTTTTTAGTCTAGGTCCTGCTTTAACAAATTCCATTCGCTTACGTTCTGGTTTATTGTGTGTAATATCGTAATCATGCAATACACTTTTTATACTGAAGGCAAGCCAACGTGGATGTTTTTTTTTTGTACTCGCTAACATTGCAGGCAGCAAAGATACCAAAATATAATCTTAAGCATCTATACCATATATGAAAACGGAGCAGATCAGTCGCACGGAAGGCTACTGTCGGGCGTAACCGACAGTAAGATACCCTTTACTTTAAGTGTATATACTTACAAACACGATCAAAGGCACACGCGTATTTTAGGCATAATCGTACAATTTTACAGTGATTCGAAATCCTTGCTGGCCTCTACCTGCACCAATGCTGTAAATATGTAAGCTTGTTGGATTTGGAAGTTTTTCAATAGTAAATGAGGGCATTACGATTAAATAACATAAATTCTTAGAGTTTGGGACATATACTTATGTCTTGAATGCCGCATAATTGTCGGGGATGCATAGCTGCAACTTATTTTCCCACAGACTGGATTCAAGCATATAAATCTACTGTCCATAGAAAATACGCATTATGCATGGCTCCTGTGCGCTTAAAAGTCGTTTAATAAGCCCGGCCACAAACACATGACAAATGTGTCGCCCAAGCAACTGCATTGTGGTCGAGACTCCAGCATTCCATCGACAAAGGCCACAAGACACATCGACAAAGCCACTCGATTTTTTGGGCTGCTGCAATGGCAATAAATTTCGTGGCTTGGCCATTGAAAGGTTTGACATGGCCCAGATATTTTGCCGCATAATTTTCAATAAATTGTTGTATAAAAACAGGACTGATATTCGAAAGTGGTACTCTGGGTAGGAAATTGAAGCTTGACTGAAAAAACAGTTAGGTACGTGACAGACGATTTAATTCTCAAGCTTCCAAATACTAATAAAATTACACAAGAAACCAAATATAATTATCTTTATATATAAACACTATGTAGTGTTTATTTAAGGGACACATTTTTAATTCAATGTTTATTTCAAAGCCATTTGCATCTTTTGGGGACTGTCCCCAATATTTGCCAGGTTATGTGTGTAATTTGGGGACATTTTTAATTTCTAATAGAAAAACTAAGAAACTTTAATTTTTTCTTCTGAAATCTTCGTTATGGGTTTGGTTCTTAAATTTAATAGCTATCTGAATGTTAGGCCTACAACATAGTGCGCGCCGAGACATAGACGAAGATGAAGACTGAATTTGACGAATCGCTTGCTATTTTACCGTTCATTTTCAATTTTTCTTTGTTTTTGTTTTTGTTTGTCTATGCTTTGGCGCCGTGCAAGCAAGAATTTAATTGTGAAGCGTGATTTGGCGGATGCAAATATATTGTAAAAATGTCCGTATTTAAAGAATAATTAGTTGCAGTTTTTAAAAAACGCTGCTTATGGGACCAGCAAAATAAACTATACCATAATAGGCACATTGTTGACCAAAATTGGAGTGAAATTGTAAATGAATTGAATGTTGATGATAAGTAATTTATTTATATTAATACAAAATGAAATAATTATATAATCGAAAACTTAAGTATTATCAGCATTTCTGTTGCTGCAAACATATGAACGAAATGTGTCTCTGATTATTAATTTTTTATTGAATATAAAACATTGATCCTGAGTTTGGAAAGCCCGAAATATTCCAATACTGATCCGGAATTTTTTTTAAATTTTGTTCTGTGGGCAGGCATATGTTCAGGCTGCAAAACTGTCCACAAAGCTTCACCTGTCTCTAGCACAATACAAAGAACCGTTGAAGCACCCATTCGAAAGTTAAAAGACAAAGATTTAAATGAAGCACCAGTAGCAAGATATCTGAAATAAAAAAAAAAACAATTTAAAACAACATAATTATCGTAACTAAAGAAACTTCAATTATTATATTTTTCAGTCGTGTCTGTGAAAAAAAAAAAATGGAAAAAATTGAGAGACTCGTTTCGAGCTGAGTTAAGAATATGTGTTCTCAATAGATTCATTTCTCGTCAATGAAGTTTGTAAAGGACCAGTCTTCTGGCAATTTATGTCGCCAAGAAAACATTGTATTCAACGAATTAGATATGAATATTATGGAAGATTGCAGCAGTATTGATATGGAGCCGGCATATGACGAGGAATTTGATTTAAGCACGTTTGAAGTCAGCACGCCCACCCAACAAGATCCTCATACCAAAAGGCTTAAACGGTCCATGGATCTTAGATCCTAGCCAAATTCTCCCTACCACTTGGCTGCCTAGGTGAAAACGCATCCGAGGTTCGGAACAAGATTTATAAAAATTATAGACGTTGCAATGCAAAACATAATAGACGTCTGAATACTATGACCGACGTTTTTAATAGAGCATTAGATTCATCGGATCTATTTGTTTCTAGTATTTACATCAAGGATAGACTACTTGCCAACAAAAAACACGGCAGTTATCCAGTAGAGGTTATTGACCTTTGGGACTACCAAATGTCGATTTCTTAAATAACAATATCAATACAGATGATGTCGAGGTGATGAAGATAACTCATACACAACTGAATGTATTAATTATTATTATTATTGTTCTTTCGATTTAGATGAAAAATATAAATTTAATAAATAGGTTTGATTTAAATATTTATTTTAATTATTATATTTAATTTTATCTTAATTTAGCTCAGATATTAAAATCTAAAACAAGAAAAACAGACCTTAATATCAATAGACCAGCCGCCTGTAATAACAATGCTGGGGCGGTAAGGAAGGCGTGATCCGATCGGGCAAAATTTTTGGTCAGGCCTTACAATCCATTTATTAACTATTTTTCTAATAAATAGAATTTACGACTTGTAATTTTCCTTCAGACCCAGGTAAAATATTAAAGTAATAAAGAGACACAAGAACGCAAAACGAATGTGTATTATATTTGCATTTTACTCGACATGTTTTAGTGAGCAGAATAAACTTAGAGAACTACGCGTCCACTGCCTTCTTGGCTGCCAATTTTTGTAGCAATGTCAAAAAGCTGAAAGCCTGCGTGATGACCTGCAACATAGGGAAATTTAAATAAAAGAAAAACCGAAAAATAAGTGATCCACAAGCAAGCATTTTCCTACCGATCGCAAACGATTAACATCCATGACATAAAATTTGCCCGCAGTCACCTGGACCGCACGTCGACTGTTGGTCAGAAAGATGAGCATATCTTGACGCATTTGTGGCGAATGTTTCCACCAATTACTACGCCAAAAGGCATCTCCTACGCGCACACTGTGCCGTCGTAATAGTTCCCCACAGTAGGTGAACATGAGCAATTCGAAGAGGGTCAGAGCTAAATATTGCAGTTGATTAATGACTCGCACTACCTCTCGCGTCCCAGAAACGCCCACAAAAACCAGTAAACATAGTTGCATGGTGATCTGAAGCGACTTGATCAAACAATATGGGCTGAACAGATGTTCTAGCTCCTCAGCACAGTCTAGTATAAAACGATGCAAACGTACACATTCCACAAGACCACAGTGTGCAGATTTTGTCAGACTGAGCGGTGGTTCCATCCGTTGCAAAGTAAACCTAGGTAGGTCTGTAGCATGTTCCTGGAGCATAGCATATTCGCCAAGTTCACAGGTGTCTTTATCAAGTAAAAGATCCCGCTGTAGTTCACTGAAATTAAGACAATTATTAGTTTGGTAGAAACACTAAAAAAAAGAAGCCACAGGGTTGCTTAGATATCAAACATTAACATAATCCGATCAATATGTAATAAAATTATATTACGTTTTTTACTTAATACTTCTAGATTTAAGTAAAAATTCTACTTATATTCGTATCCTGTAAAAAAGTAGGGTTCAGAGTAGAGAAAGTACAAAACTTACCACAAATCTCGCAGTGATTCACCAGATAGCAATCTGGCATGTGCATCTAGATTCTTCAGACTGCAATATAGCACATCAAACTGAGCCAACAGCAATAGACACAAAGTGACAAACATCAGGCCACCAAAACCAAAGGTCACGCCCACAATTATCTGTCCATAGAGCTGTATAGCATAAATCAATGGATAAATGCCCTCGGCCATGGCGTCAAAGGGATACCAGCAATGCAATGGTAAAGCACGTTTCCCCAGTACCAATGGTGTTATACCCCAAAATGTAACACCTGTCAAACAGGCTCCGTCCCATATTGATGCGAACTTGCGACACCAGCAATATGTGTCGTATATATTAACAAAACTGACTCCTGCAAGCGAGTGATGGCGGTACTCCCTGTTGAAGTGGTTCAAGAACTTGGTAAGATGGTCGGATCGTATGTACCAATAGATGGCGGCGTATGCCGTAAAGAAATATATGACTGTCATGGTCAACGCATCGGTTATATCCTCCAAGTCACCTGAAGGCAAGGCATCCAACGTAGTCTTGCTAAACAGCATTCCCAGATGTAGAGCGATGACTATGACCAATATGCAATACAGCCGTGCCAAAAACCGCAGCACCACCTGCAACCATCCTGGTAACCATTGTGGCAACTCAGGATTAGGCAGCAGTCCCGTCATCAGCTGTAATTTTATTTGCAACCCAAAGAGCTGCGGCACTCGGTGCACATCCAGTTGTCGAGCTGCGTAGCCAATATGTGCATCCACACCGCCATGATATCGCAAACTAGCCATGTTTTAAAGGTTCTTCAGGCGATTTGCCTTTGTACTGCTCAGCCGAGTGCATAGCATGTCTATTTAAGTCAAAATATTTTCTGAATGTGCTCTGCCTTGCCCCGTTATCCCTGTGGGGCAGATGATAAATTTATTTATGCGTTAATGAGTTTTTAAAAGTTTTTCAAGCCAAGTATCGAGCGCCTTAATTGTAACTGCAGAGCCACTCAGCTAGTGGGCGTTGATTAAGTGTTTGGGGGCGTTTTTATTCGGATTTTGTCCAGAAATTGTTTAATTGCTGCTTCAAGTCTTTAGAACTCGTTTTAACGTCGGCCTTCTGATTAGATTATGCCCCTTGATTCGTTTTGACAATTTTAGTTTATTTTATTTCAAGTGTTTCGGTTTCAACAAGACGAGTGACTAGTTGGAAATAGTTTTAATTTGTGTTCAAATCAACGATATATTTGATTGTTTCTAAACGATATATGTAATTTCATATCATTGCTTACTTTTCGCAGTGCTCTGCCCATTTCTGGTACATATATCGTTTGTTTAAAATAAAACCAATTCGTAAGGCTCGTGTCTAATGACCGCCACACTGGACCGTCGGGGATCAGATCTTCGTATGCCCTGTGAAGATGGTTGCATCAATAACAAGGCAGTGCATACACTGCTATGGAGCCACGAATTTTAAGCATGATCCTTATAAGATTACACCGTTTGACGCATTCAAGTGCACATTCTGCACATATGTACATATGAATTCTTTGACTCCACCCGAGAGTTGAGCCATTTCCACATTATACTGTTACACTTGAGCTAGCCTCCATTTCCATTAATAACTTACAGTTTTTAATTGAATGAATTCAATAACCTTCACTAATTGAAGGTTAATTGAATACATGCGCTATGGTAATTACTGTTTCACGAGCTTGGTCGATGAAAGTGTGTCACCCGTTTTACCCACGACGAGGGAAGGTATCTTCTACGGCTGATATGCTTTTATTACACTGGTCGACAAATTTTAATGAAGTTGCAATCCCATACGGATTGATACACGATTCTAAAGTATTTTGAAGCACTTAATTTAAAAATGTACACCAAAAATATAACCAATTGTCGGTTCCTCAGATACCACGGGATCTCTTTTTTCGATGTTTAATGGTGGATATAATCTACGTTGATTTTTGCCACTATAACATCTTGAGCAGCCGTTTTAGTCATTTTTGAAAAGTGAATACCATGCAGATGAAGTTTATTTTAAATCTTGGATGCCACGTATCAATTACGCTCTAATTGTATTGGACAGTTCTGATAAGCGCATTGAAATCGGTCAATCAACTCAGGAGATACTAACGAAACAATGTTGTAGGCATTTTTATACCCTGTGCCCATTTGAAAAATGGGAAAACAGGGTTAATAACTTTGTGCGAATGTATGTAACAGGCAGAAGGAGGCGTGGCAGACCCCACAAAGTATATATATTCTTGATCAGGATGACGAGCTGAGTCGATATAGCCATGTCCGTCTGTCTGTCCGTCTGTCCGTCTGTTTGAACGCGTCGATCTCAGCAACTATAAGAGCTAGAAAAGCCGTTTTGGTCATTTCTGAAAGGTGTATACCATACGCAGATCAAGTTTGCTTCAAATCTTGGATGCCACTCCCCTTCCGCCCACAACGAGCATAAAAAGAATTCATTCGCCAATTTAAGAGACACAAAGCGAGTTATATAAATTCTGTTTTCAGTTTTTTGTAGGTCTACATCAGGCGCATATAGGGCTTTTTTCAAATTTTGAATGCCACGCCCCTTTTACGCCCTAATTCATAAAAACTGAATAACAAGCGTAATATTGAACATAGAACGTTGTTATTAGGTATATATACTCTCTTCTATTATAGTAAACTTTCCTGAGAAGCGCATTAAAATCGATCAATAAACACAGGAGTTATAGGCGAAACAATATTGCAGGGCGTTGCTCGCTCACTAGCAGCGCGGCCAATTAAGCGGCACATATAGGAAACGTAGCAGAGACAGCATTGCTGCTACGCTGCATATGACAGTTTTATAATATTTTGTTTTTAATATATTTAACTATCTTGAAAATCGTTTATAAATATCTTTAAATCGTTTAATAAACAAAATATAAATAAATTAAAAAATGTTAAATTAAATTATATACTGTATTTGCGAGCGCGCAGCGCGAGCTTTGGCACAGGGTATAAGACAGTCGGGCCCGTCCGACTGATCTGCTCCGCCCATTCTGGTTAGACCCTGTATTTAAAAAAAAAAAATATGGACGGGGCAGATCAGTGGGACGGAGGCTACAGTCGGACGTAACCGACAGTAGGAGACCCTTTACTTTAACTTTATGCCTTAACAAACACAGTCAAAGGCACGCACACTAACCTACCCGCGTATGCAAGGCACACCACCCCCCCTCTGCCTAGTGCGGCAAATTGTCTGTGGCATATGTTCGCTGTTTCTTATCCGATCGAAACGAAATTCACAGGGTTAATAGAAAATATCATAAGCTAGTTACGTACCAAATTACAAGTCAATAACTTTAAAGCTGTGGCTGCAGTAGCTTTTTGCGGTTTGCGGGGGAAGGGGGGAAGGTAGCCAAAATCTAAAACAAACTCGTGCTGCTCGCGAAATAGGAGAATCTAAATCCCGAATATGGTGTCTCTAGCTCTTATAGTTGCTGAGATCTAGGTGTTCATACGGACGGACAGACAGACAGACGGACAGACGGACATGGCTATATCGACTCGTCTTGTCGTCCTGATCAAGAATATATATACTTTATGGGGTCTGCCACGCCTCCTTCTGGGTGTTACACACATTTCCTCTTTGCACTAAACTAATAGACCCTTTTTACTTTTTTAAAGTAAAGGGTCTAATAAAAGGGTCTATTAATTTAGTGCAAATGACAACTGTGTGTAACAGGCAGAAGGAAGCGTGGTAGACCCCACAAAGTATATATATTCTGACTCAGGACGACGAGCTGAGTTGATATAGCCATGTCCGTCTGTCCGTCTGTCTGTCTGTCCGTCTGTCTGTCTGTCTGTCCGTCTGTCTGTCTGTCTGTCTGTCCGTCTGTCCTTATGAACACCTAGATCTCAGCAACTATAAGAGCTAAAGACACCGCCTTTCCGGATTTAGGTAGTCAGCTAATGCAAGCAGATCAAGTTTGTTTCAAACTTTTGATATCTCGCCTCCTTCATCCGCGAATCATCAAAAATCTACACCTACCTCAAAAATCTCGAAAACTATAAACGCCACAGCAGCCACAATAATAGCGCTACTGACTTGTAATTTGGTATGTATGTAGTCTATGGTATTCTTCACCGATGCTATATGATTATTTATGATTTGAATTGGAAATAGCGAAGATATGCAAGAGACAATTTTTTTCAAAATGCATGTATGTGCCACTGCAGCCACAATAATAAAGCTACAGACTTGTGATTTGAAATGTACGTAGCCTATTGAATTATCCATCGATGCTGTAAATTACATTACAAACGGAGAAGAAACAGCGAAGTTATGCAGCAATGAATTGTTTTATAAATGTATGTAAGCGCCACTACAGCCACAGTTTAAAAGCTATAGACTTGGGATTTGGCATGTGCGCAGCCTATGGCATTATACATCAACGCTGTGAATTATTTTACCAACGGAAAAGAAACAGCGAAGATAGCGTGGACAGAGCAGCCACCTAGATCTTGCAGACTATAAGTGCTAGAAATACCATATTTTGGTGTTTATGTTCTCCTATGCAGCAATCAGATCAAGTTAGTTTGGGTTTTTTGATAACTCTTCTCATTCCTCCGCTAACCGTAAAACAAATCTAGAAAGGGTTTACAGTTTTAAAGCTTCAATTTTAAAGCTAAAGATTTTGGATGTGGCATGTACGTAGTCTATGAAAATCCCCATCGATACTGTGAATTACACTACGATCGAATAAGAAACAGCGAAGAAAACACAAAGTACAGGGTCTCCTACAGTCGGTTGCGTCCGACTGTAGCTCCGTCCTTACTGGTTTAATGTGCACAAGGTATTCAAATAGAGCTTGTTACTGGCCGCGTAACAGTTAAATTTATTTTAATTTTTGCAAATATCGCATCACATAGCATACGATATAATTGATCATGTATCATGATCCGATATCATGCTTACAATTATGCCGCTACCTTGACTTGCAACTCAAATGCAACTCTGCATCTATGAGCGCCCTGCTGCAGTGACTTTGACATTGCAATATTTTTATACCCTGTGCCCATTTGAAAAATGGGAAAACAGGGTTAATAACTTTGTAAGAATGTATGTAACAGGCAGAAGGAGGCGTGGCAGACACCACAAAGTAGTTATATTCTTGATCAGGGAGACGAGCTGAGTCGATTTAGCGATGTCCGTCTGTCTGTGTCTGTCTGTATAAACGCGTCGATTTCGGAAACTACAAAAGCTAGAGCAGCCGTTTTGGTTGCTATAGATAGGTAGTTATCTTACGCAGATCAAGTTTATTTCAAATCGTTGGATGCCACGCCTCCTTTACGCCCAAAAATCAATAAAACCCACACAACCTCGTGTTTTTGAACATAAAAAGTTGAATAACAAGCGTAATATTAAACATAGAAGGTTGTTATTTGGAACATAAGCTTTCTTCTATTATATTTAACTATTCTGAAAAGCGCATTGAAATTGGTTAAGAAACACAGGAGATATAAGCTTCACAAAAGTTGAACTTAAATGTTCAAAAACAAGCGTAATATTAAACATAGAATGTTGTTATTTGGTATATATACTCATGCAATATCTGAAGAGAGTATATATACCAAATAACAACATTCTATGTTTAATATTACGCTTGTTTTTGAACATTTAAGTTCAACTTTTGTGAAGCTTATATCTCCTGTGTTTCTTAACCAATTTCAATGCGCTTTTCAGAATAGTTA
>JAWNNJ010000746.1:0-51253 GCA_035045125.1 Hypselothyrea guttata | reverse complement strand
TATTGCTATTTATTTATTTTTACATAACAGGAGTGATTTTGAAAACAAATGACAGAGCATGATGCTTCTGTTTGAGAAACTGTTTTCAAAAAAAAAATGCTCTAAAAAACGTCAAAATGACAAAAAATGCGTTTGCGCGACTTTGCATTCGAATATTTTGAAAACTATAATAGATTATAATAGATATTTTCAAATTTGTTAAATTTGAATATTTCTTAATGTTAAAAATGTTAAAAATATAATTTTTAAGAACTTGTAATTTTTGGTCGCGGTGGACCTTTCTGTGGAAAGGCCCAAATTCTCGATCTTTTCATTAAAAATATTCACATAATTTTTTTTCAGTGCAGCAAATTGAAACTGAAAAATATGCTTTCGTCTACGCATTGGTGTTTTTATTTGTGTGTGTATTAGTGCGTGCTCTTTTGTATTCTCAGTTTGAGCACCACTGATATAGACCTACTAACTACTGAAGAGAAAATTTATGTAAATAGCTTAGTGTCTCTTAAATTGACGAATGTATGTGTTTTATTTCATTCATTTGAAGGCGGGCGTGCATGTATATACATCCAAAAAGTCAAGGATAAAACGACTCAGTTTGTCTCCCTGATCAAAAATATATATGGTTTGTGGGGTCTGCCACGCACAAAGTTATTAACCCTGTTTTTTTCAGTTTTCAATAAGTACAGGGTATAAAAAAACATTTTAACGAACTTACCGAGGCCGATTACTTATCAGCCCACCCTCATACATCGGATAGAGAAGCCACCTAGATAAGAGCTAGAAATACCATTTTTTTGTATTTAAGTTCTCCTATGCAGCAATCACATTAAGTTTGTTTTTGTTTTTTGATCACTTTTCTATTTCTCTTACAGTTTTAAGTTTTTAAGCAACAGTTTTAAAGATTTAGGATATGGCGGCATGTATGTAGTCTATGACAATCTCCATCGATGCTGTGAATTATATTACGATCGGATAAGAAACAGCGAAGAAAATACAAAGTACAGGGTCTTCTACAGTCGGTTATGTCCGACAGTAGCTATGTCCTTACTGGTTAAATTCTATACTTTACAGGCTAGCGCAAATTGTGAGGTATGAATCGATACAGGGTATACATACAGTCAGGCTTGCGCGAGTGCAAGTTGAAAATATGGTAACAAGTCAAAGAAGGCGTGGTAGACTCCATAAAATATATACAGCCATGTCAGTCTGTCCGTAGGCCTGTAATAACCAACAGGTATAAAGAGATGTGGAAGACCTCATAAAAATTATTTCTTCTCGAGTATCCAAATAGTACTTGCATCTTGCTTACATGGTAGGCTTATAATTCGTTCGAAAAACAGATCACGAATTTTTAATCGTTTAAAAGTGCCTATTATTTGTAAACACCTAACTTTTCTAGTATAACACCCAACGAGTTTCCAAATATCTATATGGATTTATTTAATATTCAACCTATGACGAATATTGATATCTATATTTGGACTATAGTTGGATTAAAAAAAAGTAATATCACTAATTTTATTTAATGGTCAGGTCGACGTTTATGTTGCTTTGGAGCCGGAATCTCTGATGTAAGGGGGCGTGGTACAGCAAGTAGGACAGGTAGGAACGAGTTATTGATGTGCATGCTGATTTCTTAAATAAATTGGTTTGTTCTGGTTAGAGGGACTGCAGTTTGTCTTTTGAGCATGATATTTGCATTGACATGTAAAAGTTGAGGTGTATATTTTAATAAAGATAATTAAAATTATAAATTCTACATTAACATTATTTATTAATCTCAATTTTGTTTCTAATTTCAGGAAAAAATCTTTACAACAATGAACATGTAGCAATAAAAATGGAGCCCATGAAGTCAAAGGCTCCTCAACTACACTTAGAGTATAGGTTTTATAAGCTATTAGGATCGCATGGTATGTTCATGATTCAATAATTGTTCTTAAAATCCTCCTAGTAAAAAAAACTAATAAAAATACCTTATGCTGTTGCACCGTTACCACCTTCATGTTAGTTTGATAAACTCGACAAATCTATATAAAATATTGCATTTGATTTGGTTGACTAGCATATATTTCAAGAAGAGATGAATAGACTTTCTCAAGCATATTTCGGAGGTCGGTGCGTGAATTAAGAAAACCATGAAAATTAAACAATAATAAAAGTATTTACTGTATATTAGTGTGGATACATATTTACCACTTTTAAACTTATGCCTATAAAATCTAAAAAAAAATTCATCGATCCTTGTGATTTTTATACCTTGTACCGATTAAAAAATGGATAAAATAGGATCATCTACATTCTGTTTCCAAAAACAACGATTTTATGAAAAAATCAAAATGGGCGGAGCAGTCGGTTTTATTTTTATACCCTGTGCCCATTTGAAAAATGGGAAAAACAGGGTTAATAACTTTGTCAGAATGTATGTAACAGGCAGAAGGAGGCGTGGCAGACCCCACAAACTATATATTCATGATCAGGAAGACGAGCTGAGTCAATTTGGCCCTGTCTGTCTGTCTGTCTGTATGAACGCTGGAATTTTCTAAACTATAAATGCTAGAGAACTCATTTTGGTTGCTATAGGTAGGTGTATTCAATACGCAGATCAAGTTTATTTCAAATCGTTGATGCCACGCCCCCTTTACGACTAATAAAACTCACACAACCTCGTGTTTTTATACCCTGTGCCCATTTGAAAAATGGAAAACAGGGTTAATAACTTTGTCAGAATGTATGTAACAGGCAGAAGGAGGCGTGGCAGACCCCACAAAGTATATATATTCTTGATCAGGAAGATGAGCTGAGTCGATTGTCCGTCTGTCTGTCTGTCTGTCTGTATGAACGCTGAGATTTCTTAAACTACAAATGCTAGAGAAGCCGTTTTGGTCTCATTTGAAAGGTGTATACCATAAGCAGATCAAGTTTATTTTAAATCTTGAATGCCACGCCCCTGCCGCCCACAATGAATGAAATAAAATACATTCGCCTATTTAAGAGACACTAAGCTATTTACATAAATTCTGTTTTCAATAGTTTGTAGGTCTATGTCATACGCAGATGAGGTTTTGTTCAAATTTTGGATGCCACGCCCCCTTTACGCCTTAATCGATAAAAACCGAATAACAAGCGTAATATTGAACATAGAATGTTATTATTTGGAATATATACTCTCTTTCATTATTGGTCTCTTTTAAAAGGTGTATACCATACGCAGATCAAGTTTATTTCAAATCTTGAATTCCACGCCCCTGCCGCCTATAATGAATGAAATAAAATACATTCGCCAATTTAAGAGACACTGAGCTATTTATATTCTGGGCGTTGACATACTACCGGCAGCATGTTCAAGTGGTCCAGCGACACCAAGCATGTGCTTGTTAACGCGCGAACCCAAGCCAATACGCAGCCCACCACCCGCCCATCCGACCGAGGGGCGCACCGCGCATCGAGCGGAAAAAAAAGATACGATAGATCGCGGAATAAAGCTACAAACAATATACAAATTAAAACAAAACTAAGTGAATTCTCTCTTCAGTTATCGGCAGGTCTATATCATACGCAGATGAGGCTTTTTTCAAATTTTGGATACCACGCCCCCTTTAGGCCTTAATCGGTACCTATGCTGAAAAGCGGAGTAAAATCGGTCAATAATCACATAATATGAACGAAACAATATTGCAGGTGTTACCTTGCTCGCCTTCTGGCAGCGTGGCCCACACACAAAAATGTAAAACTGGAAGCATTGCTGCAACGCTTCGTATAAC
Source organism: Hypselothyrea guttata (assembly GCA_035045125.1). NCBI lineage: Eukaryota > Metazoa > Arthropoda > Insecta > Diptera > Drosophilidae > Hypselothyrea > Hypselothyrea guttata. Next base: position 47,489 of record JAWNNJ010000746.1, on the reverse strand, counting down.
AGTTGTATAATATGATATTTATAAAATAGGGTACAGGGTATTCTACAGTCGGGCGCGTCCGACTGATCTGCCCCGTCCAAATTTTTTAACATTAAAGGTTGATTAACAAGCGTAATTTTGAGCGTAGAACATTAATTAGAATATATTCTCTCTTCTATTATATTTAACTATTCTACAAATCCAAAATCTAAACCGAACCGAAAATTTTGGGATCTGCTAAAGTATCAATTGGGTAACTACGAATTTCCGCTAGAAAGATTGGATGAGCTTTAGAGCCGAGTGTAAATTAAGTAGTGCAAGATTCCACGCGAGTACATACAAAATCTAGTTTAAAGTTGAATCCCATAATTTCTGTAATAAAAGCTAAAGTCCTTTGAACCTGATACTAAAAAAAAATCACAAGGATCTATGCATTTTTTGTTTTTTTTTTAGATTTTAGGCATAATAGTGCACAAGTGTCTAACATGTATCCAAGCGTGCTCGCCACTAAGTACAACAAATGTACGTTTTATTTATTGATTACTGATATTATAACCCCACAAATTACTATATACTCATTTATTAACTTAACTGATTTTTTCTTTTTTTATCATCTTATGTTTATGCTATATACAATATATACATATTACATGGCTATGTTCCTTCATATTATAAAATATATATCATCTCAACTATGATACGCGCTACAAATTATGAATACCAAAACTCCTGAATTAATTTGGAATGAACTGCATTATCATCATGCGACTGATAAACCAATCGAATCAATGAACTCATTATGATGGCATGGCGTATACCCTGTAACAATCATGTCCATTTCGATGCTTCCATTCAGCTGATAACGCCCCAGAAGGCATACCACGCATTTATCACTTGGGCACTTGTGGTGGTCGTTATAATGCCATGGTTTTAGAGTTATTGGGATTATCATTAGAAGATCTCTTCAATATTTGCTCCCGTAAATTTTCACTTAAGACTGTATTGATGATAGCAAAACAACTTGTAAGTTAATATGAAATGCAAGACTTTTTTTTTTAGATAAGATTAAAAAATATCATGCGGATTTCCTCATGTAACATAGCACATATGATGGTTCTTGAATTGCAATACATATAGTGTATTGTTTGCTAAACGATTTTTTCTTTAGTATACAATATTTACTGCCTGAAATTATTAAGGGAAATCCGTGTGCTACTTTATTTAAATGATTTTACTAATTTTAAATTTATAGTTTAAAGCAAAGTGTCTCAACGGCTACGCGTTTCAAGTTTACAACTAATTCAAATTTTTAATTTAAATTGACTGTATTAAACATCTGCTAGAACACAATGAACGTTAGAACTAGAAATTAGTAATTTATTGTTTAATTTACAAAAGGTATTTCCGCAAATTGCAGTTAAAGTGAATAAAAAAAAGGCGTCTCTTTATTTCTCCCTTTTTTGGGTTGTAGTGCAAAGTGATATTTAACTACTTAATTGTAATGAATTAAAAATTAATGAAAGCATGTAAAATTATTCTAAGTGAAAATATAGTATTTTAATGTAAATAATGACGATACAGTTTTGTTTTTATTCGGCAACTGTGTCAATTTAAAGCATTTAAACAACTGTAAGTGCGAATTTACTTGTTACAGTTTGTAGTTCATGAAATTTGTTTGTTTACGCATGTGTGTGAAATTCCAAATCTGATTTACTATTGTGGTCGATACAAACTGTTCTAAGGACTCGTTTTTGTATTTTGCGAAAATAATTGCATATACGAATTAACTCCAATGGGTAAATCCGGACTTCTACAGTTAACAAATATTTTTATTTAAATCTTTTTATTAATATGATCTATGATTATATTCACATATACTTATTTTTAACCAATATACTAACAAAACAAATTATATTAAGGTCTAAAGTTGTGTGGCAACAAAAACTGTTCAACTACAAAGGAAGAATCATAAAACAATTGCTTATTAATAGCTCTTAACTGTAAAACTGGTACTATTATCTGATGCAGTCTTTCCCCAAAATTTAATGGGATTTAATGTTAATACAGGGTCGTTTTTCCAGTATTCCTCGTAATATGCTTCGAGAAACTCTATTTATTTGTTGTTCATGTTGTTTTAAACACATTTGGGTTCTTATTGTCTCTTATTGTGTCTCTTCATCGCCTTCTCTCTCAGATCTGCTAGCATAGCAAAGGTGGTAATATGATATTCGTTAAATTAATAATAGCCTGCTTGCCAAAAATAATGTTAAGCATCGTTAAGAATTAATATAAAACTATATTTAAAGTATATGATTTCTAATATTCCTAAGTCTCTGTGTCTTTTATTTTCTCTGTCTGTTCCTGTCGTTTTATTTTTGTATAAAACAACTTTTTTCAATATCTACGCTACCTTTGTGCATTGATCATCACTAAAAACGAATAAAATACCACTTGTTAAATATTTCGCAAATACGACAACTACAACAACAAAAACACCATTTAATACTGAACTTGCACTTACATGCGGTTAACTTTGTTGACCTGTAGCAGAAGGTGTACCAGAAGTATATTACTTCGGCCCCTGCGGCAAGTACAATGCTCTTGTTATGGAATTGCTTGGTCCATCACTTGAAGATTTATTCGATATATGCGGCAGACGTTTTACTTTGAAGAGCGTACTACTGATAGCTATACAATTAGTAAGTACAAACAACAACAATAAATGAATCATTAAAAACAGCAATCGCAATAGAAATTTAGTATTATTTTATATTAAACAAATATTACTCTCAGTGCATATCACCCATTTGCCATAAGTACACAACTTTGGTAGAAACCTTATGGTAATTGACGAACACTGGACGACATACATACATATAATTGCATATTTGCGTTCGTGTGGGTAGGAGTGGTTGATAGTGTGGAAAAGTATGAAGGATGCGAGCGTTTGTTTAAATGTGTGCGTGATTTTTTTTGTGTAGAGGTGGCTCGGTTTGATAATATTAATTATTTAATAAATACATTATAGGCTTATTACATTTTTGTTTGCGTTTCGTTCTCCAGTTTTTTTTTCTACTTATGATATTATTTTAATCATAAAGTACTTGGTTACGGCTAAATTAATTTTATCCTTTAGTTTAATAAATTTATCACAGTTAGTAATATTATAATTACATAAACATCTTTAAATTAAGCTTCTCTCTAAGTTCTCTATCAAAGTAATAAAACGATTTAAAAATTAGCTATATCAACGTTCATTGTAAGCATTGTAATTAATATTATAATATAACAAATCAATAATAATACTGCATGCATATGTAAAAAAAAATTTATTTCTATTTTATTTACTCATAAAAAGAGTTTTTAATTTTAATTTAATCTCTAATTAGAGTCAGTCAACAACTATATGAATTTAAAAAATTTAGCGAGTTGGGACACTACAAAAAATTACATTAGGGATTGTGATATATTTTTAAAATGTCAAAAATTTTTATAATCGACATACATATATATAAAGATATTTTTTCAGACTGGTTGTTCTTTACTTATGTACAATACCATTTTATTGATATTGATATTTTGGTTAATTATCAAAATCCCTATTTTAATTTATACGAAAAATATGTTTATAGTTCGGATCTGTCATATAGTGCTTTTAAGCTCCTTAATAAATATCGATTGTTCTTTTGTATTAACAAAATTTTATTTGTTTCCATTTAAATTAATTCAAAAAAATTCATATGCAAAATAGCTCCACCGGATCGAATATGTTCATAGTCGGCACTTAATATATAGGGATGTGAAACCAGAGAATTTTCTTATTGGCAGAACATCAACAAAACGGGAAAAAATTATACACATCATTGGTAAGTAAACTGACTTATAATGCATAATGTAAATCTTTAATTTTTATCCATGCAGATTTCGGTTTGGCCAAAGAGTATATTGATTTAGATACAAATAGACATATACCATATCGAGAGCATAAATCATTGACTGGTACAGCTCGCTATATGTCAATCAATACACATATGGGACGCGAACAGTCAAGGCGCGATGATTTGGAAGCCCTGGGTCATATGTTTATGTACTTCTTAAGAGGTTCACTGCCGTGGCAAGGCCTTAAGGCTGATACACTCAAAGAGAGATATCAGAAAATAGGTGATACCAAACGCGCAACTCCTATTGAGGTGAGTCTCACTACACATGATATACACCCGGCGACAAAAAAAAAAGCACACTCTGAATATTGTAGCTTTGCAGGCTTGGGGTTTTTAGACCCTGTACTTTGAAAAAGTACAAAAGGGTCTATTAATTTAGTGCAAGTGGGAAATGTATGTAACAGGCAGAAGGAGGCGTGGCAGACCCCACAAAGTAAATATATTCTTGATCAGGACGACAAGCCGAGTTGATATAGCCATGTCCGTCTGTCCGTCTGTCTGTCTGTCCGTCTGTGCGTCTGTCCGTCTGTCTGTCCGTCTGTATGAACACCTAGATCTCAGCAACTATGAGAGCTAGAGACACCATATTCGGGATTTAGGTCCCCCTAATCAGTAAGCAGCACGAGTTTATTTTAGATTTTGGATACCACCCCCCCTTTTCCGCGCAAACCGCAAAAAGCTACTGCAGCCACAGCTTTGAAGTTATTAGCTTGTAATTTGGTATATAACTAGCTTATGACATTATCTATTGATTCTGTGATCGGATAAGAAACAGCGAAATGAAAATGACAATAAGCGTCATTGGGCAGAGGGGGGGTATGTCGCATGCACTCGCATATGTTGCTTGCCTCTATGTGTGAGTGTGTGTATGTGCAAGTATCACTCACTACGTGTGTGTGTGTACATTTTAAACAAAGTGCAGGGTCTCCTACTGTCGGTTACGTCCGACTGTAGCCTCCGTCCCACTGATCTGCCCCGTCCATATTTATAAATGGTATTCTAATTATACCCTGTACCCATTAAAAATGGGAAAAACAGGGTTAATAACTTTGTGCAAATGTATGTAACAGGCAGAAGGAGGCGTGGCAGACCCCACAAACTATATATATTCTTGATCAGGAAGACGAGCCGAGTCGATTGAGCCCTGTCTGTCTGTCTGTCTGTCTGTCTGTCTGGCCGTCTGTATGAACGCGTCGATTTCGGAAACTACAAAAGCTAGAGCTGCCAATTTTGACATGTAGGTAGATAAATAACGTACGCAGATCAAGTTTATTACAAATCTTCGATGCCACGCCCCTGCCGCCCACAATGAATAAAATAAAATACATTCGCCTATTTAAGAGACACTAAGCTATTTACATAAATTCTGTTTTCAGTAGTTGGTAGGTCTATATCATACGCAGATGAGGCTTTTTTGAAATTTTTGATGCCACGCCCCTTTTACGCCCTAATCGAAAAAAACGAATAACAAGTGTAATATTAAACAGAGAATGTTGTTATTTGGTATATATACTCTCCTCTATTATATTTAACTATCCTGAAAAGCGCATTAAAATCGGTTAATAAACATAGGAGATATAAGCTACTCAATACTGCATGTATTGCTTCGCACGGGCCCTGCAGCCCAGCAAGTGTATGTGTGTATGTATAAACAGAAACACACATACATGTAGAATAGACGAATACCATATATGTATGTGTGCATGTACGCATGTAAACAACACCAATTGCAAGGTGCCAAAATAAGATTGCGCAAAATAACAAAAGTCTGTGACGCGTGACGTCAGAGACCAAGCGACAAGTGTTCGAGCGCCACCTTCATCGCCATACCATGTGCCAAATTGAGTTTTGGCGGTAGCGTTGCCACCTCGTCAGATCGTTTTAATCAAGATAGATTAAATTATATTTAAAGAATTTTATTATATACTGAACGGGCGAGCGCGCAGCGCGAGCTGCGGTACAGGGTATAAGACAGTCGGGCTTGCCCGACTGTCAGGTCGAGCGCGCCAAAGCGCGCGAGATTTTTTAATTTAATTTTTATACCCTTTACCCATTGAAAAATGGTAATAAATAGGGCTTATAACTTTGCTAGAATGTATGTAACAGGCAAAAGGAGGCGTGGAAGACCTCACAAACAACATATATATATATATATATATTCTTGATCAGTAAGACGAATTGAGTTGATTTAGCCTTGTCCGTTTGGATGTACGCTGAGATTTTGGACACCACTATATCTAGAACAGCCGTTTTGTTTGCTATCGGTAGATGTATTTAATACACAGATCAAGTTTATTTCAAATCGTTAATGCCACGCCCCCTTTGCGCCCAAAAATCAATAAAACCCACATAACCTCTATATTTGAACAGAAATATTTGGACGGGGCAGATCAGTCGGACGGGCCCGACTCTAGAATACCCTTTTTCCTATATTTAGATACTGTACTTTAAAAAAGTAAAAGGGTCTATTAATTTAGTGCAAATGACAGGCAGAAGGAAGCGTGGTAGACCCCACAAAGTATATATATTCTGACTCAGGACGACGAACTGAGTTGATATAGCCATGTTCGTCTGTCCGTCCGTCTGTCCGTTCGTCTGTCCGTCCGTCCGTCCGTCCGTCTGTCTGTATGAACACCTAGATCTCAGCAACTAAAAGAGATAAAGACACCATTTGTCAATATGCAGGATCTCTATTATCGTAAGCAGCACGAGTTTGTTTCAGATTTTGGATATTTCGCCTCCTTCATCCGCGAATCATCAAAAATCTACACCTATCTCAAAAATCTTGAAAGCAATAAGCGCCACAGTAACTACAATAATAGGGCTACTGACTAATTTGGCATGTACGTAGTCTATGGTATTCTTCATCGATGCTATATGATTATTTATAATTTAAATTAGAAATAGCGAAGACATGCAAGAGACAATCTTTTTCAAAATGCGTATATGTGCCACTGCGGCCACAATAATAAAGCTACAGACTTGCAATTTTGAATGTACGTAGCCTACAGAATTATCCGTCGATGTTGTGAATTACATTAGAAACGGAAAAGAAACAGCTAAGTTATGAAACAAACCATTTTTGTATAAATGTATGTAAATCCCACAACAGCCTCAGTTTAAAAGCTACAGACTTGGGATTTGGAATGCACGTAGCTTATGGTATTATCCATCAATGCTGTGAATTACATTTCCAACGGAAAAGAAATAGCGAAGATAGCGCAGACAGAAAAGCCACCTATATCTTGCAGACTATAAGAGCTGTAAATACCATTTTTTGGTATTTGTATTTTCCTATGCAGCCATCAGATCAAGATAGTTTGGGTTTTTTGATAACTCCTTCCATTCTTCCGCTAACCGAAAAACCAAATTAGCAACATTTTCTAGTTTTAAAGCTTGAGTTTTAAAGCTAAAGATTTGGGATCGGATAAGAAACAGCGAAGAAACCACAAAGTACAGTGTATTCTACAGTCGGGCCTGTCCGACTGATCTGCCCCGTCCAAATTTTTTCAATATAAGCACTAGGCACTTAAAACTAAAGCAACTTAACTAACCTTAACTTAACCTAATCAAAAACATTTTCATAGAAAATGGCTATATGTGCAAAATTAAGATTATTTAGAAACAAATTGTGTAATTATTATTTATAAATTTAAAAATAGACTTTAATTATTTGTTTATTAAAATAAATTAGTTCTCTCCTTTTTTATCCAAATTCCAGCCATTGGGTACCGAGTTGAGCATGTTTTGTTGGAAGGATATAGGAAATTGTACCCATTTCGGGAAAATGGCATTAAAATGTATTTTAAGAACTCGAATTGTGTTCTACCGGCAAAAACTTTTGATTAAACGATGTCTCAAAGGTTTTAAGTATAATTTAGATCTTCATCTATAACAATCCAATACGTTAAGTAGTTAATTGTTAAATTGTTCCACCTACTCACCCGCGATTATTGGATGAATCCTTTCAAAATTTGGATGTAGTTTCTAATTTTAGAAGGCACAATATTTAAAATACTTAAACAAGTGTGTCTGCTGTCGGTATGTACTGTTTCCTTACGCTTGGTGTAAGGATGTTTTTGAAAGTCTAAGAATATTTTTTTAAAAGTTTCGGATACTTTTCGATACTTAACAATTATATTTACAAATAAAATGCATTTTGACGCAAATATGAGTAAAAATTGTAGCTAAAAATTGCTATTGCTATTCACCATTCACAATTCACTATTGCTATTGCTTCCAATACCTGTAAGGTGAATTTTCAATTAATTTTAAAATTTTTTAAGTAAAATCCTAACTAAACATCATGATTTTACTTTTAAACAGTTGATAATTTACGTCCTTGAAATTTAACAAACACTCGACCATTAAAATGTAGGGTGTTGGACTTTAAATATAAATAAAACTATATTTTGCACATAGCCATTTTATAATAAGGTTCGCGAAATACATAAGTAAGTAGGACAACATTTTGAAATGATTTTTTTGCCGTTAACAATAAAAAAACATAATCTAAAAAAAAAACTAATTTATTTTAATTTAGACTATGCATTTAAATAAAACCAGAATGGGCGGAGCAGATCAGTTGGACGGGCCCGACTGTCTTATACCCTGTGCCAAAGCTCGTGCTGCGCGCTCTCAAATACAGTATAAAATGTATTAAAATATTTTACATATAATTGAATTTATTTATATTTTGTGTTTATTAACCGATTTCAATGCGCTTTTCAAGATAAAAGATTAAATATAATAGAAGAGAGTTTATGTTCCAAATAACAACATTTTATGTTCAATATTTCGCTTGCTATTTAACTTTGTATGTTCAAATATTCAAACATACGCACAATTCATGTGCCTAGCAACATGGTATTGCCATCCCCATCGCACGCTATTCCCACACGTAAGGCGGCTCGCTGCAACGGCGTGTGCATGTAATATTACGTCGCTTATATCTCCTTTGTTTATAAATAGATTTCAATGCGCTTTTCAGGACAGTTAAATATAATATAAGAGAGTATATATTTAACAATAACAACATTCTATGATTAATATTACGCTTGTTTTTGAACTTTTAAGTTCAACTATTGTGAAGCTTATATCTCCCGTGTGTCTTAGCCGATTTCAATTCGCTTTTCAGGATAGTTAAATATAATATTAGGTTGCCCGAAAAGTAACCGGCGTGTTTTGAAAATAAAGTAAAAAAATTTTTTTTTAATTTTAGAATGAACTTTAATTAAATATATATTTGCCATTTTGTTGGATGACCTTTGGCCATATTTTCGGAAATATTATTATTCCAAACTCACAGAACTTCTGGCCTTTATCTGCAAAATAGTGAACTTAGTGCGATTTTATAGCCTCTTTGTCGAAATTTTTACCATATAAGAAGTTTTGCAAAGACAAAAAAAAATTGGTAGTCTAACAGTACAAGGTCGGTGCTATATGGTGGATGCATCAAAAGTTTCCAGCCAAGCTCTCTCAATTTTTGCCGAGGGACCAAAGATTTTTGTATATACAATTTTCGGTTAAAAACCTTGTTTTCAATTCGTGTGGTACCCAAATATTAAGTTTTTTATCCGTCCAAGACGTCGTATATGATTATGAATGGTTGATTTTGGTATATTTAACTTCTCTCTAATCTCATACTCAGTTACATGACGATACGATTCGATTGAGCCCAGATATTGTCATTATTAACCTCACTTGGCCGACCTAATCTTTGAGTGAAAAATCTACCGAACGGAATTTGACAAACCAACTTCGACACTGTGATTCTCTTAAGGCTGAATCACCCTACAAATTACGCAACTTTTTTGCAACCTGCGCTGCGTTTTTTATTTTTCGGAAGAAATAAAGTAAAATATCACAAAAATGCTCGTTTGTGGGCTCCATATTGAAATTGACGCCCAACAAACAAATATAAACCAAATTACACGCACTTTTTTTTTAAAGCAAGCTTAAAGTTACAGCTTATAATTGGAAAAAGAAAAAATACAATAAACTAGTCGCAATCGGTTAAAAAAAATTGTCAACGGCGTGAGTATGCAAAATCGCCGGTTACTTTTCGGGCAACCCAATACAAGAGAGCTTATGTTCCAAATAGAGATGGGCATGGGCTGGAATTTTTCGTCACGGCCCAACTAGGCACGAAATGAAAATTGTCCAACACGCACTAACACGAATGGCTAAAAAATTTTCCAAACACGGCCCAACACGCCCAACACGAAGTTAAAATTTTTTTTTTTTTTCAATTTTATAACAATTTTATTAAGCATATATTTATGGTATTTTTTTTACATGTTTTTATATAAAAATAATAGTTTATCTAAATTTGACCTGGACAAACAAGTACGTCGCTTGTTTAAGATTTGACCCGATGTGGAAAAAACTCTCTCGCTCGTAGCAGAGCTCTTTGATACCAAGAATTGCAACTTTAAATTCAAACAACTCTGTTATATAATGAGGCGCTTACCGAAATAAAACTTTTTTGGGTATGTGAATCCGTCCACATGTGAGTTGTGTAAGCTATATCTTGATTTTCCAGGGACTTCATAAGCATCGATTTTATTTCCGTATATTGTTCAATCAACACATCCCTTGTGAGAGTTCTCCTGGACACAATTAGGTTCTCGATCCGCTGCTTGCCAAACTCTGCTCCGATGTTTAAAAGTTCCTGTGCGTATTCGCGGAAGCCAGTACCTTTAAGCGCAAATTATTTAATAATGGTGCTTAAATTATAATAAATTAATTTAATTTTAATTTAATTTTAATTTTTGCTTAGATCTGTGGTTATGTTATGCAATCAAAATTATATCGCTCATATACTCCAAGAGTGTCATAACTCAAAAACCGCGATTTATGAGTTAATGATGCAGAAGTGTTTGTTTGGAGATACACGGCACATTTTTCAGTACATTTTAAATTTTGGGTATTTTTTGGTGCAAACCGATAAAGCGCAAAAAATATTTCTTGCGGGTCGTCGTGTTGATCGTGCCGATTTGGTGCGGCGCGACACGCCCAGCCCATGGGCCAAATTTAAATTTTCGACACGAACACGCGTGCGCCCATCGTGGCCCATCGTGGCACGAAAAAAACCCGGCCCATCGTGGCACGAAAAAAAACCCGGCCCATGCCCATCTCTAGTTCCGAATAACAACCTTCTATGTTTAATATTCCGCTTGTTATTCAACTTTTGATGTTGAAAAACTCGAGGTTGTGTGAGTTTTATTGATTTTTGGGCGTAAAGGAGGCGTGGCATCCAATTTTCGAAATAAACTTGATCTGCGTAAGATAACTACCTATCTATAGCAACCAAAACGGCATCTCTAGCTTTTGTAGTTGCTGAGAACGACGCGTTCATACAGACAGACGGACAGACAGATGGACATAGCTAAATCGACTAAGCTCGTCTCCCTGATCAAAAATATATATACTTTGTGGGGTCTGCCACGCCTCCTTCTGCCTGTTACATACATTCTAACAAAGTTATTAACCCTATTTTTCCCATTTTTTAAATGGGCACAGGGTATAAAAACATTAAATTCCATAACATAAACTAAGTAAATGCCACATGCAAGTAATTTGACCTACTTACTTATTTCGTTCGGTAAAGCCAACTCTTGTGTATACAATTTATTTTAACGGACAAACGTAACGGTAATTTTTCAAAATTTTTTTGTTTTTTATCGAGAATTTAATCAAAATATAGAAAGATAGTGGCATGAACTGTTTTTTATCGCCAAGAAAATCATTTCAAATTGTTGTCCTACTTATTTATTTCGCACACCTTATATAAATATATTCAAGAAACATAAAATTGGATCAAACAGGTGCATACATACAAAAATCTACGCAACAACTTTTTAGTAGCAAGCAAAGCCGACAAAGACAGCAACATCACACAAAGGCCGACCCACAGCCGAAGTATGCAACTTTTCGCACAAGCGAAATAGAAATTCCCAACAACAACTTTGACGAAGCCCACACATCATTAAACGTCGCATGTTAATGCTCTATCCATTCCTTTATTCTAGTGACAGCGGAATATATGGAAAACAGAAAGAGCATGAACTGCGCGACTCAGCATCGAAACTCAAAACTGAAACGAGAATGAAAATCGCTGGCCAGCATTGAAAACTGACACGAGCGTATGGGTCAAAGAACACGAATACGTCTGTGCTCTCAGTTCAAATTTCGGTAGCCGACTGACGTGCGCTTATAGCGGGCTCGTTTGCAACTACTTCTATACATTTTTAACCCTTTCGACCCCGCATTTTTCTCCGTAGAGTGAAAATTTTTTTTTTGATGCCAATCTAATTGTGTTAATTTTGTAAGATTTTAGCAAAACAAATTAAGTTGCCACGCCCATTGGTATGGGCTGTAGCGAGTGTTGCTTGTGAGCAACGTTGGGCCATGGTGGTATAGCAATAGCCATAGAAATATCATACTTAATGTTTGTACTTTTTCCGATCATAACTCGCTTGTTATACATCCGATTTTAATAATATTGGTCTTAAATGATTAGTATAATATCCCACATGAATCACAAGAATTATTTTTACCGTTATCTTTATCCGTTTCCGAGTTTTGCCTAATTTAAGTTCAAGAGAGCTTATTTTGGCTTGGCCTAGTTGTTATTGAGGGAGCTAATTTCAATTTTCGAATTGTTTTCGCTTAAATATTAGTTGCATTAGTTAAGTATATAATAAAATTAATAAATAATGCTAAAATGGGTAGTGGACGGCGTTGCCCGGTTGCAAAAAAGAGTCTTATGCAGAATATAAGCTAATACAGGGAATATCGTTTTAAAATGTCTGTTATAATGAACTTTTCTGAGAATTTTGAATACAACTAACTCAATTTAGTGACAGCAACTAATAATTATTCATTTGAAAAAATAAAACAACAGCCAAAGTAAAAATAAATCAACCGAAAATCGATGGGCCAATTGCACGTATGAGCGACGCTGATCCTTTTGCCTCGTTCTGAAGGATTACGCAGAATTTTAACAAAAATGTGGTACTAATATAATTATAATACTTCTCTGAATAAGCCCCAAAAAAGTTCTGGTCAATAGAAAAGTAAGCCGAAGAATCCGAGATCTGGCAAATCTAAACTTTGCATTGAGCAGGTGCTTTGCACCAAACTACAAGAAATTTTACCGCAAACCCCTTTCGTTTTATTTTCTTAGATGAATAAAAATTAGTTGCTGTTACTAAATTAAGTTAGTTGTATACCAGAGAACTGCACCAAGCCACCGGCACTTAAGGTGCACCGGCAAAATATTGGGTGCTGTAGACACCCGGGTGTCTATAAGTATAAGACAACTGAGTGTAAGTCACTCATCGTACAAAACTGCGCAGGTAGTTATTTGCTTATGTGCGTGTGACTTACTCTTGCTCTTCGCACTAAGGATGGGTATATTGGGTGATTTGTTTCGCCTTGTCCTTGCCTTCGCTTGTATTTTATTTTGCTTTGTGCGAACCTTCGCTTATGTCGTATTTTGCTTTGTGCTTGCCTTCGCTTGCAGTGGCTCAATAGGCAAATTTATGGTTGCAAAAATCATAGCTCCTAAATATTAAAATTTTCATAGAACTTAAGCTTTATTGCGCTGCGAAACCTTTGAGACGGACAGACAGACTGATATGGCTAATATCGACTCAGATCGTCGTCCTGATCAAGTTTGTGGGGTCTGCAACTCCTCCATTTGCCTGTTATATACATTCTACCCAATTTTCAATGGGTACAGGGTATAATGATCCCATTATATTTGTAATGTCCTCCATCTGTTCCCTGTGTATCGATTATCTTAAATAATCTGTAGCTGATTCGAGCGGAGAAATTGTATATTAAATTATAAAAATGTTATAAATTATTATTTTATTAATAAATTAAATTAGATTTAAAATATTTTAAATTGTATACTGTACGGGCGAGCGCGAGCTGTGGTACAGGGTATAAGACAGTCGGGCTTGCCGACTGAATTATGTATATTAAAACTTGTTCGATTAAAATCATTAACTTCTGTTTTGTCCTTTTTCAGGTTCTTTGTGACGGCCACCCTGAAGAGTTTGCAACATATTTACGTTATGTGCGACGGTTAGATTTTTTCGAAACACCAGACTATGATTTCTTGCGAAGACTGTTTCAAGACTTATTCGAACGTAAGGGCTATGCCGATGAGGGCGAATTCGATTGGACAGGGAAGACAATGGTAGGTTTCTCTTTTATTTTTATTTATTTAGTTTTCAAGCGTACACCGTACACCGTACAACGTCTTGTTTTGATGGTATTTAAATTGCAGTGTTGACAAAAATAACATATTACACACTTTGACAGCTAAAATTCATTTGTCTGCCGAATTCTAAAAGCATATTTAATTTATAGGAATCATCTTAAGTGAAAACAAGAAAATAACTACGTTTAATAATATATGATATATATATATATATATATATATATATATTTAATATTCAGAATTCCATTTACTACTCATGTAACGCCGAAACCAATTTCAAAATGACGTAAAACTATTTAAAAGGCCTCATCCAATATTCATTTAATATTCAGAATTCCATCATTTCAAACTCTTATGGTAAAGTTATTAATACAAAAAGTCAATTCGATTCAAACAATATTTCAATAAAAGAATAAAAGAAAGCATGGAATGAATCCCAAATAAAATAGAGGATGTTATGACGATGATGATGATTGTGATGATGATGATTACAGTAATGTGCATGATGATTGGACTTTTTTCAAAAAAAATTCTAATAGGTATTGTAGGTCTTGTAATGTAACGTTTTTTTCTTTTTGTGCATACAAATATTATTTGCTTCACAAATAACCAAAGAGATGTCATTTAGCATGCTAATAATTTAAAACCAAAATAAAGAAAATGTTATGTGTATACAAATAGACTATACACTTGTATTGTTTTGTGCATCTGAAAAAATTTGGCCAAAGGATTGTAAAATGACCATCCGTTTATCTGGCTTTCCGTCTACATAATTTTAATTCAATTGTAACGACGGGAGAGAAAGTTTTTTTGTCATTTTTTCCAGACCTTGTACTTTGAAAAAGCACAAAAGTGTCTATCAAATTGGTGCAAATAAATAATGTGGAAGCGTTGCAGACTCACAAAATATATAATTCTTAATTAGGACGACGAGTTCAGTCGATCAAGCTAAGTCTGTCTGTATGCTTTTAGGTTCTGCTATGCTTGCTTCTTGACACTGCCCTTCTTCTCCCGCTAATCACTAAAAACCATGGCAGCTGCATAGATCTCGCAATGTCCCTCTGTCTTTTTGTCCGTATGAACACCTACGAGCAAAATAGGCATTTGTCGCGCATATTGCCGCTTCATTTGTCTGAAATCGCTTTCCACCCAACCATTTTTATACCCTGTGCCCATTTGAAAAATGGGAAAACAGGGTTAATAACTTTGTGCGAATGTATGTAACAGCCAGAAGGAGGCGTGGCAGACCCCACAAAGTATATATATTCTTGATCAGGATGACAAGCTGAGTCGATATAGCCATGTCCGTCTGTCTGTCCGTCTGTCCGTCTGTCCGTCTGTGTGTCTGTCCGTCTGTTTGAACGCGTCGATCTCTGCAACTATAAGAGCTAGAAAAGCCGTTTTGGTAATTTCTGAAAGGTGTATACCATACGCAGAACAAGTTTACTTCAAATCTTGGATGCCACTCCCATTCCGCCCACAACGAGCATAAAAAGAATTCATTTGCCAATTTAAGAGACACAAATCGAGTTATATAAATTTTGTTTTCAGTTGTTCGTAGGTCTATATCAGGCGCAGATAGGGTTTTTTTCAAATTTTGGTTGCCACGCCCCTTTTACGCCCTAATTCATAAAAACTGAATAACAAGCGTAATATTGAACATAGAACGTTGTTATTCGGTATATTTACTCTCTTCTATTATATTAAACTTTCCTGAGAAGCGCATTAAAATCGATCAATAAATACAGGAGTTATAGGCGAAACAATATTGCAGGCGTTGCACGCTCGCTCACTAGCAGCGCGGCCAATTAAGCGGCACATATAGGAAGCGTAGCAGAGAAAGCATTGCTGCTACGCTGCCTATGACAGTTTTATACAATTTTATAAAAAATATAGGGCACAGGGTATAAGACAGTCGGGCCCGTCCGACTGATCTGCTCCGCCCATTCTGGTTTTTTTTGTAATTTGGAAACAGATGATAGTCGCAGGGTGTTAAATCAGGTGAATATAAAGGGTTCGGGACCAATTCGTAGCCTAATTCGTGCCGTTGGAATTACGCTTTGGTGGGCCGGCGCGTTGTCATGATGAAACAGAACTTTGTATAAGTGAGGTCGTTTTTTCTTTTATTTTGCGTAAAATGTAATTAAAAGCTTTAAAAAATATTTTCCGGTAATAATTTTCCCCTTCTCAATGTAATCTATATGTATTACGACACGGCAGTCCCAAAAAACTGTTGCCATAATTTTGTTCGCTGACAAACCCATCTTTCCCTTCTTTGGTCGTGATTCTCCAGGAGCAGTCCACATTTTTTATTAATACCTTGCAATGGTGGTCCAAGTTTCATCCACAATTATAAACTGGCGAAAGAATTCAGTTTTGCGTCGGTTAAGTATAGCCAAACACGACTTGGAAATGAGCAACCGGTCGTGTTTATTTTGCATCGTCAGCAAACACTGCACCCATTTTGAAATCAACTTTTTCATATATTTTCATGCCTATAATTTTAGCAATTTCGCGGTGACCATTATTGAACAGCTTGTTGGTCCTCATCGAAAATGTTCGTTCGACCACGGTTGAATTCAGCTGTCCAATATTTTATTGTTGAATTAGATGGCGAAAAATCTTCATATACACTGTCAATGTTTGATTTATTAAAAAAAAAAACAGAAATCGAATTACCGCATGAAATTCCAAATTAGACATTTTAACGAACTTGCCAAAGTAGTCGGATTAAAATAAAAACCAAAAAGATCAATGTGACTGAACTTCACTAATCTTTTCGTAGCATCGGCTAATAAGCAACAAAAATAAGGAACATAAAAAAATAGATTTTTCTTGCCAAGTCCGATTACTTATCAGCCCACCCTCGTATATAGATGGTAGATCTGAAAATTGGGAAAGTTCATAGATGTGAAATTTTGGAATTTTATCAAGTTTTAGTAAGCAAGAAATTACGGTACAGAAATTTAAAATGTTATTTTTTTTAACATTAAAATAATAACGAATAAGAAGTAAATTTTGTATATCTAGACAGGTTTAATAATTTAACTTAACTTCTACAGTAGAAGCAGACGTGGCAAACTTCATTAAGGGCTACGATAAACGCGTTGATCTCAAAAACTTTTAGTTCTAGTGCTTTTATTTTAATTATGTACGTATTTTATATAATATGTGGATCAAGTGCGCCCTCTTTACGCCCCAAACAATACAAACGGAGCAACAAGCGTAATATAGAACGTTGAAATTGATTGCAATTGAGAATATATCGAGCCCTTCCGCAGAAATATCGCAAGACGCATTTTTTAATTTTCCTGTAAAATTGCCGCGCAAAGTGATGATTGGCGGTAGCTGTATACATATGTTGTGTTTCACAATTATGAGTGAAAAGCAACACAAAAAATGGTTTTATTATCGAATATACTAGCAACTGATTTCAAAACAATAAAAGCGGAAAGATTCAAGTAGATATTTGTATTAATCCGAGCTAGATCAGCCATTTCGCAAATCGAGTTTATTTCAAATGTTGGATGCCACGCCCTGCCGCCAACAATAAACATACAACAACTCCATTACCCCATAAAGGAGATACAAATCAATTTAAATAAATTCGGTCTTGTACCAACTGTAGAAGTCAATAATTAAGAGATACACATATTGAAGTTTTGATTGGGCATGTTCATAGCGTGCGAGAGAGGGGTGGCAATATCAAGCACGTTGCTAGGCCTTTTGATGCTTGAGAGCAATTGCAAATACAAAACAGTGCATTTTTAAAATATAGTAGTTACTAAAAATTCGTCCACGCACATTCGAAAAAACCCACAAATTTACTCTTTCAGCAAATGATACAGTCTTCGTCTTCATTGGTGTCGATTATCCTTTATCAGTTAATTGTTTTGACCGTTTTGCCGTCTCAAGTATGATGTGATGGACCCATAGATGTGCCATGCTTTAATGAATGCGCTTAGAAAGAGCGGGCAATGAAAAGAAGCCAATAATGTTTCATTAATATCTTCTGATTTAAGTAATAACTGATTCAAATTATACAGAGATCTCCATAACCCCACACCCATCTCCATCTACACAAAAGATCAAAATTCTGGTCGAAGTATACAAATAGACACACAAAAAAAACTGATTTTAAAGATTTTTTAGGATAGTTAAATATAATAGTATAGAATATCCTAATAACAACCTTCTATGTTCAATATTACGCTTGTTATTCAACTTGTTATGTTCAATATTACGATATTTATGCGTAAAGGGGGCAGGCATCCAAATTTAAAATAAATAAACTGATCTGTGTTTGATCTTTAGATCGATTCACGTCAAAAAATCGATTTAATCAATTAATCGAAAAAAAAACCGGTAATTTAAATTTTGAGATAATCTAAGAGAAAAACTTAAAAACCGATGCATACAAAATATATGTATACATTCAATATTAAACTAAATTTTTTACGGAGCAAGTCCGTCGGAGGCAACCGACAGTGGCAGACTGTACTTTTTGCTTTCGTTATAGTCTTGTCCGTCTGTCCGTCCGTCTCTATGAACAGCTAGAGAGACACCATATTTGGTATTTAGGTTCCCCTAGTCAGTAAGCAGCACGAGTTTGTTTTAGATTTTGGGTACCGCTTCCCCTTCCCGCAAATCGCAAAAAGCTACTGTAGCAGTTTAAAAGCTATAGACTTGTAATTTGGTATGCTTGTACTTTATGGGATTTTCTATCGACGGATAAGAAACTTCGATGATATGCCACAGACAATTCACCGTACTATTCAGAGAGGGGTATTGTGCCATTTTATAGCCGGTTATTTTTAGTTTGAACAGAAATAAATGAACTACTATATTAACCGCGCTGCCAGAGGGCGAGGATAACAATGCCTACAATATTGTTTCGCTAACATCTCCTGTATTTATTGACCGATTTCAATGCACTTTTCAAAACAGTTAAATACAATAGAAGAGAGTATTTATTTCGCATAACAAATTTCTATGTTCAATATTACTCATTTTATTCGGTTTTTATGGATTAGGGCGTAAATGGGGTGTGGCATTCAAGATCTGAAATAAACATAATTTGTTTACGGTATAGACCTACCAACTACTGAAAAGAAAATTTACTTAGATAGTTTTGTATGGCTTTAATTGGACAATGTATTATCTTATTATTTATGTTCATAGTGGGCGGATGGGGTGTGGCATCTAAGATTTGAAATTAACTTAATATGCGTATGGTAAACCTTTCAATAATAAAATGACAGCTCTAGCTTTTATAGTTTTTGAAATGTCAGCGACAGGCAGGACTAAATCGACTCATCTCGGCTCCCTTTATGGGTCTGCCACGCCTCTTTCTGCCTGTTACATACATTCTCCCAAAGTTATTAACCCTGTATTTCCCATTTTTGCAATGGGTACTGGGTATAAAAACAGGGGAGTGATAACCTGATGACAAGCAGTGTATTTAGTTTGTGGGATCTGTCGCGCTTACTTCTGCATGTTATATACATTCTTCCAAAGTTGTTAAACCTGTTTTTACCTATCTTTAATAGATATAGGGTATAAAATAAGCCAATAAGGAATAGCCACAAATGAAACAATGAATTTTGTCGAATTTTGTATCAAATTTGAGCGGAAAAAGAATTAAATTATGAAACAAAAAGTACAGGGTCTCTCACTGTCGGTTACTTCCGACTGTAACCTTGCGCAATACTGATCCATTCCATCTTCATTGGTTAGAACTTAATTTATGTATTATTATTATCATTATTATCATGTGTATGTTTGTGATTTGCTTTAAGACTAAGGATCAACTGGACCAAATGAAAGTCATTAAAAATGCTCCACCCTCATATTTGGCCAAGAATAAATCCGATAAGGTACTATTCTTTCTTGTTACAAAGTTGTGCCTTTTATTGCTAGCAGCGTCAGCATTGGATTGCTTATTCAATGTTAAACATTCTTCCACGTGTATATATATGTTTGATATTTATTATGTAAGACTTATCATTAATATAACTATTATTGAATCCATACTAAAAGCTTTTTTCTCTATTTCTCTATCTTTAAATTTTTAACATATATATCAATAAAAATTAAAACTAAATTAATTAAATACAACACATAAAAAATTAAAAATAAAACTTTTTATATAACTCTGCGTGTACCTGTATATCTAAAAACAATTAAAACATTGATTTCAATACCCAAACAACTAAACTGCATCGACTACATCCCATATATATGTATCACGATCACAGTCGACGCCCGTCGGATCTCTGCAAACTGGCCATGAAGTCATCATTTCACCAAATAAAGATCGTCATAATGTTACGGCTAAGGTAAAGTATATATTCGTTTTATATATTTTAAGGCACTAAATATGATAATATTTAAAATATAATTTAATTTATAATTGCGGTTCTACAGAACAACAATTTATGAAGCTTCCAACAATCTATTCGATCTATATAAGACTAGCGCTAATTAATAAAAGCTAATAACTTTATAACTTTGGAAGAATGTATGTAACAGGCAGAGGGAGCCGTGGCAGACCCCATAAAGTATATATGTATATTCTTAATCAGGGATGAGATGATATACACTGACAGCAGAATTATTTAGTAATATGTTGCAGATGCTAAGTGACAAAAATTCTTTCATTCTCATCTCTTTCGTTGTACCGTTACATCAAATATGTGTTGGTGGGTTGGGCCTTGCGTAGTAAATATTTATATATGCAAAATTACTCATTTTCTGATCTTTTTAACCGATAGTGACGTTGCAACATCTTAATTTGTTAAAATTTGAATGCAAAGTTATTGTTAATTCAATTATTTAATGAATTATGCCAAATTCGTTTACAATTATTTGAGTTATTAGCCCAAAATAGCTTGTAGTAGTAGTTTGGCCGCCAAGGAGCAAGGATAATCATAGAAATGCATGAAAGCGGTTTCAAAATAGCCGATATTTGAACTAGACTGAATCGAAATTGAAACTGTAACTCAAAAATTAAAAAAAAACCAACCGATTTTGTTACAACGCGTTGCAGCGGAATTAAAACCAATATTGATAATCGGTGTAAACAGGTGATTCGACGTCTAGCAGTGAAGGATTCAATGAGCAGCGGAAAAAAACATCTCATTTGGGACTGCAAATAATAAGGAATAGAACCCTAAAAATTTTACATAAAAATAAAGTCCTTGAACATACATACCTCCGTAGCGACGTAAACCAAAGCGATTAAAGTAGCCTACCAGGACTCGTGTGGAATTTTCAAATAAATGTCAATTCGGGGCCAAAAAGTTATAAAATGTCTTCTTTAGTGATAAAAAAAATTTTAATTTGACGGCCCAGATAACTGCAAAAAATATTGGGAAGATTCGCCCCAGGAACACCGATCCTGCTATAAGGGAGGATTTGGAGGTGGTACTTAGATAGTATGGGCCGCAAATTAGCTGCTGAAAAATTATATCTATATGCTTCAAATCCACTTGAATGAATGTCAGTGTGTAAGCCGATCCTTTGGACAGAAAGCTAATACAAGTTGGTAAAAACGAAAATGGGCCAATAATGATATAACTACTTTACAGTTAATTATTAATTGTATGCCAAAACGCCTTAATTTAATTTTAAACAATAAGGGAAAACGTATTAACTATAATTATTAAGTTAACTTTCAATAGAATTCAAATAAATTTGATTTACAACCAAAAATAAAAAAATGCACATATAATTAACATATTTACTATGAAAAAAATTTTAACTTTGTTTTTTAGCTATAAAAAAAATAATTTTTTTTTATTTTTGGTTTTTTATATCTTACATTATTTTAATAATAAACCTGCATACGCAGAAATATTTTAATAAATCCCAAACTTTTTTTTATTTTTCAAAAATATGATGCACATATAATTATTTGCATGACGTACTGCCTACTGATTTGCAACACTTTACATGGTAATTGGATTTTTTACATGTAATTAAAAATTTTGAAATCAACAAGCTTTCGTCTGACTCAACATTTTTTTTTTTTTCTCTGACCAATATAACCTTGAAAATAAATTTGTTTATTAATAATTTGCCACTGGTATTGGACTATTGGATTTTACAATCCAATTACCATGTAAAGTGTTGAAAATCAGTAGGCAGGGTGTCAGGTTAATGTTGGTTTTTGGCTGAAATTAACAAAAATACAGTTTGTCCCTTGGTTGTAGTTGATGGAATAAAGTAAAAAAAATAATAATATAATATAGAATAACTAAAAAAAATTAAAAAACTGGATTACAGAAAAAGATTGAAAATATAGCAAGCAAAATATAGCAAACTGGCATATTTCTTCGAACTTGTCAAACGCCATCAAATAAGCAGAATAAATAGTAAATTAACTGACAAACAAAACAACACTAATTCTGGGCTTTGACATACTACCGGCAGCATGTTCAAGTGGTCCAGCGACAACAAGCATGTGCTTGTTAACGCGCGAACCCAAGCCAATACGCAGCCCACCACCCGCCCATCCGACCGAGGGGCGCACCGCGCATCGAGCGGAAAAAAAATACGATAGATCGCGGAATAAAGCTACAAACAATATACAAATTTAAACAAAACTAAGTGTTATCTACGAGAAAGGTGTTGCAGAAGCGTCCATCTTAGTAGAGGCACAGAGGTGGCACTAGAAATAATGTTAAAAAGGCTATTGTACTCACTACAAAGAACTCTAAATGGGTTATGAATAGAATAATTAGTACTACAGCGAGAAAGAGATAAGAGAATAAAGTTTCTAGTATTTCTAACCGGAACAGTAAATCTTATTTGGGATATCAACTCTGGAGAGTCGACTTCACCATTAATTAACTTGTGCATAAACATGACACCAAGCATTGTTCTACGGTCAGAAAGAGAAGGCAGATTAAGATACTAAGATCTTTGAAATCCATTCAATAGAAGAAGATACACACAGTTGAAGTTAGAGTATCAAATTGGTGTTACAGTTTTGCTCGTCAGTGTATGTCTTTCTGTCCGTCTGTATGAACGCTGATATGCAGGTAGATGTGTTCAATACGCAGATCAAGTCTATTTTAAATCTTGAATGCCACACCCCTTTCACCCACAACGACCAATCTATTTACATTATTATTATTATTGGTGGAGAATTGTGCACTGCGACCTAGTAGATCTTTTGTACCCCCTACTGGAAATTTCCTACAGCTCTCCCATCAGTCCAATGTCCCGAACAAAGTCGAATATTTTTGAGGGAGTTTAGCCTACTATCTCATCTGTTGTGATGAAAAGCTTACCTAGTCTAAGGTGTCTTCTGCGTGCTAAGGTAACACAGACATTTAGTATGTGTGAAGAGGATTCCCTGTCCTCTTGGCAGAATCTGCATGTATTATCATGTGCGATACCTATTTTTATACCCTGTGCCCATTTGAAAAATGGGAAAAACAGGGTCAATAACTTTGTCAGAATGTATGTAACAGGCAGAAGGAGGCGTGGCAGACCCCACAAACTATATATATTCTTGATCAGGGAGACGAGCTGAGTTAGCGCTGTCTGTCTGTCTGTCTGTCTGTCTGTTTGGATGAACGCGTCGATCTCAGCAAATACAAAAGCTAGAGATGCCGTTTTGGTTGCTATAGATAGGTAGTTATCTTACGCAGATCAAGTTTATTTCAAATTGTTGATGCCACGCCCCCTTTACGCCCAAAAATCAATAAAACTCACACAACCTCGTGTTTTTTACCATAAATAGTTGAATAACAAACGTAATATTAAACATAGAAGATTGTCATTTGGAACATAAGCTCTCTTGTATTATATTTAACTATCCTGAAAAGCGCAGTGAAATCGGTTAAGAAACACAGGATATATAAGCTTCACAATAGTTGAACTTAAAAGTTCAAAAACAAGCGTAATATTAATCATAGAATGTTGTTATTTGGTATATATACTCTCTTCTATTATATTTAACTATCCTGAAAAGCTTATTGAAATCGGTCATTAAACAAAGTAGATAAAAGCTACGCAATTGGCAGCGCAGCCCAGCAGCGCAGCAGCAGCAGCAGCACCGCAGCGCAGCTGGCGCACGTAATAAGGGAAGAAGAAGTACTGCTGATACGTTTAGTGTGACAGTTTTATAAAATTTTATATAAAATAAAAGGCACAGGGTATTCTACAGTCGGGCCCGTCCGACTGATCTGTCCCGTCCGACTGATCTGCCCTGTCCAAATTTTTGTCAGGTGGTCTTTAAGCCTACAGTGTCCCGCCAGTAGTCCCGTGAGGACACTCAGCAAGTTCTTGCCCAGCTGCATGCATTGCTGGAACCTTTTCCTAAAAGCTCCTTTGCTTGTCTCGCTCCCGTAGAGCTCTGCCAGCATTGATTCATTCTGTGTCTGTGTCCGACCGCTCGCTCCGTGGTATATTTGTGTGTCCAGGGATCCATCGTAGGGAAAGTTTGTTGACCTTTCCCACCGTGTCTAGTTTTGATCTTACCTCCATTACTAGCCTGGAGGTAATGGTGCAGTTGCTTACTGCTCTAATAGCTGCTTGACTATCTGAAAGGATAGAGATGTCTCTTCTTCGACAGCCGCGTTCCAGGTTTATGTCAGCACACCTTCCCAGGGCGCATACTTCAGCTTGGAAGATGCTTTTGTGTTGGCCCTGGGATTCATGGTATTTGACTTGTGTGCTACTTCATAGGGTGGTTCTCCTCCAGTGCTGTCCACTCCTTTTTATTGCATACGTGTACGTCTAAGTTTCGGTCGAACACGTGTTTTGCAGTCATTACATCCCTGGGAAGTGCCGTTAGAGAACTTCTTCAGCAATTTTATCGGCATCCCTGCCGCCGCCCATTCTGGTTTCAAATAATTTGGGAATAGCCCACAACTTTGCAATATCTCTGTAGTTAGACATTTCCGACTTGCACCCTTTTTTTGTGAAGAGGAATAATGAAAGATTCTTTTCATAAAGAGGAAGAAACTGAAGAGTTTAATAAAAGTTTAAAAAGTTTAAGTAGAGGTTGACAAAGAGAATAACAACACTCTTTAAGAACACAACTGGGGATATTATCAGGACCAAGGAAATAAGAGGATTTCAAGGAACTAATAGATAAAACTAATAGATCAGATATAGCTAGGGGAGACATGGAGTTGATTGTGTTAATATAATATGGATAGGATGTTTTTGAAAAGAACGTAGTTGAGTAAGTAGATTAAAAAAAGCACGCAAATAAGTCAGACGCAGAAGGGGGCAAGGTTGGAGATCTACGTTTAGAGCAGTGGTGCCCAAACGGAGCATACGAAAGAGCATACCAGAGAGCGCGCTCACACATACGGCCTGGCTCTCCCCATAAGCAAGAGCAACAGCCCTATGCTAAAGAGCAGCGAGAACTATGGCGTTTAGAGTTTACAAAAGAATAGAATTTTTTTGAATAACGCGTAAATTGAAGTTTGCAATGGATCAGGTAATTGTTATAACAGGTTAAGATATCAAATTTAGATTTAGCAACACAATACTAGGTGTGCAACTAAGTTTCCGGGTTTTTTTTTATCAATAAAAAATAGAAAATTTCAAGATGCATACAAAAAATGGTTTATTGAGAATATCACCCTTCGCTACCTACACATTTTTGCCATCTCTCTTGCAATACATGGATACCGCGATGATAAAAGGTCTCGTCTTTGGACTGAAACCATTCATCTAACCAATTTTGCACTTCCTCGTAATTAGTTAAGTGTAGCCCAGACAAGCCATGCGCTATCGAACGGAAAAAATGATAATCGCTAAGGGCGAGGTCCGGGGAATAAGGCGGGTGCGGTAGCAGATCCCATTTCAGCGTTTTGATGGTGTCCTGAACAATTTTACTGCGATGGTACGGTGAGTTGTCGTCACTCATTCATGTCTTTTGTTCCATTCTGGCCGTTTTTCGAGCAAGGCATGGTTCAAATTGATTAACTGCTGTCGGTAGCGATGCCCATTGACAGTTTCACCCGGTTTCAGCAGCTCGTAGTACAGGATTCCTTTTTGATCCCACCAAACGCAAAGCATTGTCTTCTTTCCAAAGCGGTTTGGCCGTGTCGTCGATGTTGATGGTTCGCCAGGGAAAACCCACGATTTTCTGCGTTTGGGATTCTCGAAATATATCCACTTCTCATCGCCAGTAATAATCCGATGGAGGAAACTCTTTCTTTCATACCGCAAAAGTAAAATTTCGGAAGTGGTTTTTCGATTTTCCATATGTATTTCCCACTTTCCCGGCACCCATTTTCCATCCTTTAAAATTTTTCCCATAGCATGTAAACGTTTGGAAATACCTTGGCGAGTCACGTTTAATGCCTCCGCAAGTTGGTCTTGTCTCTGTGTGTCATCTTCATCCAATAACGCTTCCAGACCGACTACATTTATCGCTAACGCCATCTATATGTGAAAGCCGGGAACTTAGTTGCACACCTAATACTATGTTAAATATTCTAAGCCGGATCCATTCCGTTTAAACTTTTTAAAATATTTAGACTTCATATTTTTGAATTTAGATAATTGACGAGTAAACCAAGGTGGCTTACGTGAAGAGGATAAAATTACGCAATTAGGAGCACATACATCAAATAGGGAATTAAATAAATTGTAGAAATATTCAAGAGCAGAATTTATATCGTTCATCTCATATAAAAGAGTCCAATCAGTTGCAAAAATCAGTTGGTTAAGTAAATCAAAGTTAGCTTTACGAAAACAATGACGCGATTTGTAAGAAACTAATGATTGAAGGGAGATGGCGTTAGTAATCAAAAGGGAGATATCTAAAGTAGGATGGAAAGAATCTTCAGGCTCCACTAATGGCAGAACTCTAGCGACATTAAGAACACTGAAATCATTAGTGAAAATGAGATCAAGTATTCTATTCAAAGAATTAGAAACTGAGTTGATTTGAAAAAGAGAAAAGTCAAAAAGGATATTTAAGAAATTTTGTTGATCAGAGGGTGAAAGATATGTGGTATTTTTAAAGAATGACAAAAAAAATATCAGGAAGATTAAAATCTCCAAACACAATACACAAATCTCTATCCCATACCTGAGCTAAAAATTCATTGATAAATAATTGATGTAATGTATAAATTCCTATATCAGAACAAGGAGGAATGTACGAGCATGTAATGAAAAGATCGCGAGAAGGTAAAGATATTTTAACAGCTATTGCCTTAATATTAAAAAAAAATTGTGAATAATTAAAACAGACTCAAGGTGTGATTTAACTGCTACTAATACACCACCTCCACGCGATAGTCGATCATATCTAAAAATGACAAAATTATTGGACATCAACTCATTATCTGAAATGGATCGAAAAGCTATTCATATAAAGATTTTTAATTTTAGAATTAAGTCCTCTGACATTTATAAATGATAAATGATATATATTTTACTCAAAGGTTCTTTCTTTTGTTAGACATAATTATCTTTTGATGCTATTTTAAAATAATATATTATTAATTAAAAACTGTATCGCTTGGTTTTCTAATTCCTCAAATCAAAAAACATATAACCAAAACATGACAAACATACAAATCAAACCAATGCGTCTCAATCTATTCTGCTTTTTGCCGATTCGATATGATTCCATTCTATAAACGATACGATGTCCAAACCCATTTACAGACCAATGCCAAAGGAGGTGTTGCTGCGTGGCCGGACGTGCCCAAGCCAGGCGTCACCCTTGGCAATCTGACACCCGCCGATCGGCATGGTTCAGTGCAGGTAAGTTTAAATGGAGATGTGTTAAGTTGTATGTAAGATGCGTAAATTACTAACTTGTCTAATTTTTGTATTCATTTATTTTCTGTAAATAAACTACTATCTTATATGTCATAACAAATTTAAGATCTATAATTAACCTCTAGGATTCTCAGATATAATTAGTTATAGCATACAAAAGACTATCGTTAACACGTACTTTTTAAAACCTTTTCTAATAATTTGAATATTCAATGCTCAGAGGTATTTTATTGTATTATAATTTTAGATAATATAATGGAATATACAATATTCACAACCAAATCATGGTGATAATTATTATGTTACTATTGATGATGATAACAAAAACAGTATAAATATCTATTCATTTTAATTACTCGCAGACTGTTATATTTTTGGCCTTTTCAATTCTAATGTTTTCACTTGATTTACTCTACATTAGCTCAACAAGGTACCTAATTTATCCAGTATATATATATATTTATATATATATTATATATATATTTTTTAAATATAAATATATATATTTATATATATATAAATATATATCCTTTTACTAATATATATATATAAATTCTAATACATCAAGAGTTTCGTTGGTTCGTTAAATTTTTGATTTGTGTTTAAACTCGTTTTTTCATCGCGTACATTGTTTTTGATATACGTATGCAGATCCACATTTTTTGCAGATAGATTATATGCTATTACACAGTCAAGGCCATAGAAATAGCACACTTAAAAATAGTAACTTTGTCCGATCATAGCTCGCTTGCTATACATGCGATACCAATTAAGTGTGATATTTCTACTGTGATATTTCTATGACCGTGGCTGTATATATAAATGTTATAATTTATAATACTCACTTTTTGTTCACTGCATGGCGACAACCAACACTGCATTAATCGCATGCCCCGTTTCCCAAAGCATGGACGCACTGTATCTTTAAATATTATACATACACACAACACATTTCTAACTGTTTTCACGAATTAGGCAAGCCTGGGAAAATAAATAAATATCTATTCATGCCATCGATAAGTTTACAACTTAGCAGATACAGTTCCGAAAACAATTAAGAAAAAAACAAATACAAAAAATTATTACAGAGATTGCCAGAAGATTCAAACTCGGACGATGATAGCCCATTTGATGCTTATTGTGGGAAAAGTGAATGCGAAGGCGAAGCAAAAATATAGGCTGATATCCAATCCAAACTCATCAATATCTACTAGCATTCTATTTGCTATACTTCAACATTATTGCTGTATCTTCTTTAATCTCTTATCAACTACCAAGAGAGATGAACCAACAAAGCAATAAAATATTATTAACAATCTATATACGTTCAAATTTGTGTCAACAAATTCTCAGCTTATCGAGGTATTGCATAAATCTGTGAATTGTCTCAGATGTCGTTAAGTTTATAAATTTGTGTGTGTTGGTCATTAATCATAAACTTATATGTTTTGAAAGAATTCATCAATTTAATCAGAATCAATTGCAAAATGTTATATATGTACTATGTGTTATATATAGTACTACAATGTGTAAAGGAAACTAGTAATTGTGTTACAAATATGAACTGACATACGATATATAGCGATTTTACTCATATTACCTCCTTATCTTATTTCGACATCTGGTCTGCATTCATATTTTAGTATATATTTAGGGGTTGCTATTGCCGGGGCGTTACATAGAAAACGGCCTGTAGCTGGCATATGAATATATTTTATATTGTTAATATTGAAACTATGTTCATGCTTGAACAGCAAGCAAACTTTTAACAATTGGTGCAGTTGCTGAGTGTTAAGATACAAGCGGAGAAAATAGTGCAGAAGACGATCAATGGATCGATTGGGAGTTTCGCATAAGTTGTACCAGATTTTTTTCCCGGTGATTCGGTCAATTGGATCTTTAATTTGTAGGTTAACCAGAATGGTCTGAGCAAATAAGTCGGACGAGCCCGACTGCCTGTACCCTCAATTTGAAATACAATTTTAAAACATGCATAGTCACAAAAGCAACAGCGCAAAGCAACGTTGTCAATGTATTCTATTTATGTTCAGAGTGTGCGGAAGAGGCGTGGCATCTTAGATTTGAAACACAATTTATCCATACATACAGACAGAGATCACTAATATCATACAATTCGGTAAATTGCATCAAAATCGGTCCATAAGTGAGAAAGTTATGATAAATGTGATAAAATGTAGCCTAGCAATTACATGCTTTTGTGTTTGCAAACACAAACACACACATCTCGAGTGTAGAATAACCCGCAGCGCATAATGGTCGATTTCGCTCATAAATTAATAACTTCTGAAATAATTATCGGATTTTACACATTTTTTTTAATATGTTAGAAACATATCAAAGAATTACTATATAAGAGCAAAACAAAAATTTATAATTCGTCACCTGATTTATTGTCGTCACAAACTAGTTCGATATATTTATCTATTTTCTTGATTAAAATTATTATTTTTTTTTTTGTAAATTAGATATTAATGAATGAGACGACCGTAGTCCAGTCCTCCATAATCTTTATTTCGTGCTTGTAGTGCTTCTTCTGACATTTGACCTATTGGAAGCGACACAACTTTCATTATGTCAGTTTCTTGAATAATTATCTTATGTACTAAACATAGCATGAAAAAAGGCTACAAAAAGCTGACAAACAAGGCTAAATCTACTCATCTCGTCCTCCTGATCAAGAATATATATAGTTTGTGAGGTCTGCCACGCATCCTTCTTCCTGTTACATACATCAATAGGCACAAGGTATAAAAATTGGTAATAACAGGGTAAATAATTTCAAGAAGTATATATATTCTTGATCAGGACGAAAAACTGAGCCGATCTAGCCATGTCCATGTCTGTTTGGATGAATGCGTCGATTTCGGAAATTTTGTTGTTGCTTTAGGTAGATATATATATATGGTATATATATCTTATGTAATAGGCAGGCAATGTAATAGGTATTGATTTGTGTTGTTGTAAAAATAAATAAGTTCAATTTTATTTAAAATATTTTAAATAAATGTAAGTAATTTACATAAATTTAAATTTACATTAATATTTTATGAATAAATTAAATTACATTTTAAATTAAATATTGTGTAGATGAACTGTAGACAGGGTATAAGACAGTCGGGCAAGCCCGACAGGTCGACCGCGCAGAGAGCGCGAAAATTGTCTTTAAACGGGTGTATACATATAAGAGAGTACTTTGTGGAGTCTGCCACGCCATTTTTTCGATATCACACACATTTTCCATTTGTATTAACTTACTAGACCCTTGTGATTTTCACTTAACCAGCTTTTCATTTAAACCAGTTTCTCTAGTAATCTGAGAATGGGATTTAAGTATTTAAATTGTACACTATCGAAAACATTGAAACAATAGATAAAATCGGGCAAGACATATACCCTTATACCCCGTGCCAAAGATCAGCCTTGCTGGCACAGTATTCTATTTAAAATATAGACAGACAGACAGGGCAAAATCAACTCGGCTCGTCCTCCTGATTAAGAATATATATACTTTGTGGGGTCTACCACGCCTCCTTCTTCCTGTTACATACATCCTGACAAAATGATTAACCCTGTATTTCCCATTTTTCAATGGGTACAGGGTATAAAAATAGATAGATATAAAAAACTCAATACAATCGATTGTGCTTCGATAGTTTTATACCACTTGTACGTAGTATATGTCATTCTCCAACGATGCCGTATATTTTATTGTGATCGGATAAAAAGCAGCAAAGATATGAAACATACGATTTGCTCGACTGTGTGTATATTGTTCAAACAAAAACTGCAGGGTCGTTTTGGACTATAACCTTTCTTTTAACTGATATGCACCATCACTGGTTAATATTGAACAAAATTTAATAAAGCAGAAGTCTCCGAAGCTGGCATAAAATATACCAACATTTGATATATGTATGTATAATATAAACAGGGAATATCAACGGATATTTTACAGTGCATACCGCGTTCGATAGTAGATGTGGTTATTTAAACATAATTTGAAAATAAAATCGAAATAATTTACAGCTTGTTTATGGACTAATTAAATAATAATGGACCTAATTATTGTTAAGCTCTTATTAATTATTTTTTTTAGATTGAGCACTGTTTATTATACTTATACTAGCACACCCAAGTTAGAAAACTCAGATGGTTCTTTTTGATTATTTTTTTAAGAAAACAAAATTATTCACATCAAAAATATTACTAATCACACGGAATAAAATTTTAAGACTATGTTTAATTTGGAAACTATATAAATGTTGATTGTAAGCTGTAATTATGGATCTGTTATTGTTGCCAAGCGAATAATGAATATCTTGTGTATTTTGCCATGTTTTTGTTTTGTATAATTTCGACAGGTTGTAAGTTCAACAAATGGTGAACTAAATGCAGATGATCCAACGGCTGGGCACTCTAATACACCCATCACACAGCAGCCCGAAGTGGAACTTGTTGACGAAACTAAGTATGTAAATGATATTGTCAATATGAATATACACATATGTGTTTGTATCAGGAGAACAATCTTTTTTTTTTTAGCCGGAATGTTCCATAAAAGTTGACTTTTATATAATAGGAGAAACTTATTCAATAGTAATTTCAGTAAATTCGTTAATGAAAAGATTTGTTGCATTTTACTTTTAGCAATTGTTTTGTCATTTTAATATTTTATAATTTTAATTCCTCTTGTAACTGTTTCTAGTGATTCCTTGTATTCCAGATGTTGTTGTTTCTTTAAACGAAAGAAGAAGAAATCAACTCGCCAAAAATGACTAGACGGTGTACAATGTAGTCCTGAACGTGAGGCAGTCACCCTACTGCGCGCCACTTCACATTCAAACTCACGGGATAGCGTATTGAATAATCCAAGTCAGGATTACATACAACAGGCAACGTCACAACACACGTTGCGTTATCCTCCATCCACGTCTATATTGACGCCAACACCAACTGCAAACACACCGACACTTCCGTTGTAATTTATACATATATATGATAATATATAATTGCATCTGAATAAGAAAAATACAAAAGAGCATATATATATATATATATAAGAAAAGTTACAAAAACAGAGCCTAGAAAAAACACAGTGAAAGATTGGAAACAAAACAACAACAACAAAAAACAATATAAAATATTTTTATTATTATTATTTACAAATTTTGAGTTTATGTTTATTATATAAATTATTATAAATATTAATTACATTATTAATAATAAAAAAACGAACAAAAGAAATAAGTAACAAAAACAAAAAAAAAAAAATTAAAAAAATCACAATTGCAAAATTTAATGAAAACTTGAAAAAAAAAACAAAAATTCCATTTATACAAATAAAAAAATTATAGCCTGACTTCTTTTTAACTACAGGATCTGAAGACCAGGTTAAGTAGCTCAGTGTCGTGCTTCAAACTCGGGAAACATAAAACAGCCGAATTACTCTTTACTAAAGAGAACAAACCGCAACACGCAGGGACTGATAGACAAACAGATAAATTCACTAATATATATATAATATAATATAAAATATATATATAATTACATATATTATATAATATATATAATATATAATATAATATATATAATATATAATATAATATATATAATATATAATATAATATATATAATATATAATATAATATAATATTATGTATAAAACTATAAAAAAAATATACTAGTTCTGCATCATTTAATGAGATAACATAATGCATTTCATAGATTCATATTTATAGGCCAAATTAAAATGGTTCTCGGTCTGTAAAATAAAAAGTTTACACTAATAATTTTTCAATATATAATTTAGTTGTTTTGTAGGGGTCGGGTTTTCCACAGCTCTTGCAGTTGAGCACGCACAAATTATAACACTTTTGGTAGGTTGTAAGTTTTAACAATGTTTCAAATGTGTGTATTGTTTGTGTATGTAATGTGTATATGTAGCAGTGTTCAAAGTAGAAAATGTTCGTATCATGTACGCTGATGGGTAATGGTAATTAAAATCAGATGGGACGGCAGCTGACTCTGTAAGCGGTGTTCCAGCTCCAATTCATGTGCAGTTATTTCTGCAAACCCTATACAGGGTGATCTATCTGGCATAAATATCCCGCCCCCTTGCAATATAGTTGCGAATTAAAGGCCCAAAAAGGATGCCGTACTTGGAATTACAGAGTGCTGTTTTCAAGCGGAACCAGGACTATGCGCTGTACCAACGATGACATCACCAATCTTCGTGACGGATAGTCCGAAGACCCCTGCCAAGGAAGCATTGATGCGTTTCATTGCACATCAAGGCTCGAACATAGCCATGGTGTCGCATATCTTGACGCCTATGTCAGGTGTGTCAAGGGAGCCTGTGCTGAAGAGCTGCCCGTGTCGTCGAAAGTGTCCCTTTTCCCTTGGTAGTGGGCCGTGATTGGCTTTCGGATGGAGAGCAAAGTCCAGTTAGAGCAGAAGATCGAGGCGGATGAGGATATCCTGTGATTCGGACATGATTGTCGGGCCTTCTCCGCCTGAAGCGTGTTGTTGCAGATTCGACAATGAGCACGACGATGGCAGGACCCTCCTAGGTGGTGGGAAGCCCGACAGTTCCGACAATAAGTGCTGTCAGATTTTTTTGAGCCAGGAGTGGCTAAAATCTACGAAAAACTGAAATAACTTCAAATATACTATTTTAGATAAATAACTGTTTTATAGTATCCATTTTATTTTACTATTTACTATTTTGATTATATTGCTATACATATATGTTATATCTTAACTACTAAAATGAAACAAATTATGATTTATTACAAAAATATTCGGACGATGCAGATAAGTCGGACGTAACCAACAATAGGAGGCCCTGTACTTTGTTTACAACCATCAATGAATTTCATTAATTAGAATTAGAGCAAATTGCATTATATTAATTTCACTTTTTTAAAGAACGTCGCTTAAATATGTATATTTAACACACACACGCACTCACTTACTCACTCTCTTGTACATACACACACACTCACACATGCATCCGCCTAGTGACGCTTATTGTCTGTTTCATATTTTCTCTATTTCTTTAGCGATCGTGATCCATTGACTGCGTTTACATACAAACCGTTCCATGGAGCGATAAAAGCAATCTAGAGTGGCAACTCCGAAACGTTATAGTTTATAATAAATTTGAATAAACGCAGAATTATCAAACTATCGAAATTTGTGTTCTTAATTAAAAAGTGAAAAGAAACGAAATGGCTAATTGTTGCTAAATGAAACCAAAAAGTGGCTAAATTTGTGGCTGATAGCATTTAAAAAAAATGACAACATTCTATGTTTACACCCTGTACTTTAAAAAAGTAAAAGGGTCTATTAATTTAGTGCAACTGACAGATGTATGTAACAGGCAGATGGAAGCGTGGTAGACCCCACAAAGTATATATATTCTGACTCAGGACGCCGAGCTGAGTTGGTATAGCCATGTCCGTCCGTCCGTCTGTCAGTCTGTCTGTATGAACACTTAGATCTCAGCAACTATAAGAGCTAAAGACACAAACTTTCCGGATTTAGGTAGTCAGCTAATGCAAGCAGATCAAGTTTGTTTCAAACTTTTGATATCTCGCCTCCTTCATCCGCGAATCATCAAAAATCTACACATACCTCAAATATCTCGAAAACTATAAACGCCACAGCAGCCACAATAATTGCGCTACAGGCTTGTAATTTGGCATGTACGTAGTCTATGGTATTCTCCACCGATGCTATAAATTTATTTATGATTTGAATTAGAAATAGCGAAGATATGCAAGAGACAATTTTTTTCAAAATGCATGTTTGTGCCACTACAGCCACAATAATAAAGCTACAGACTTGTAATTTGACATGTACGTAGCCTATTGAATTATCCATCGATGCTGTAAATTACATTACAAACGGAGAATAACCAGTGAAGTTATGCAGCAGTAAATTTTTTTATAAATGTATGTAAGCGCCTCTACAGCCACAGCTTAAAAGCTATAGACTTGGGATTTGGCATGTACGCAGCCTATGGCATTATTCATCAATGTTGTGAATTATTTTACCAACGGAAAAGAAACAGCGAAGATAGCGCAGACAGAGCAGCCACCTAGGTCTTGCAAACTATAAGAGCTAGAAATACCATTTTTTGGTATTTATGTTCTCCTATGCAGCCATCAGATCAAGTTAGTTTGGGTTTTTTGATAACTCCTCTCATTCCTCCGCTAACCGAAAAACAAATTTAGAAACAGTTTGCAGTTCAAAAGCTTCAGTTTTAAGGCTAAAGATTTGGGATGTGGCATGTACGTAGTCTATGACAATATCCATCGATGCTGTGAATAACATTACGATCGAATAAGAAACAGCGAAAAAAAAAAACACAAAGTACAGGGTCTCCTACAGTCGGTTGCGTCCGATTGTAGCTCCGTCCTAACTGGTTAATATTACGCTTGTTTTTGAACTTTAAAGTTCAACTATTGTGAAGTTTATATCTCCTGTGTTTCTTAACCGATTTCAATGCGCTTTTTAGGATAGTTAAATATAATACAAGAGAGCTTATGTTCCAAATAACAACCTTCTATGTTCAATATTACGCTTGTTATTCTACTTTTTATGTTAAAAAACACGAGGTTGTGTGGGTTTTATTGATTTTTGGGCGTAAAGGGGGCGTGGCATCAACGATTTGAAACAAACTTGATCTGCGTAAGATAACTACCTATCTAAAGCAACCAAAACGGCATCTTTAGCTATTGTATTTGCTGAGATCGACGCGTTCATCCAAACAGACGGACAGACAGACAGACGGACATCGCTAAATCGACTCAGCTCGTCTCCCTGATCAAGAATATATATACTTTGTGGGGTCTGTCACGCCTCCTTCTGCCTGTTACATACATTCTGACAAAGTTATTAACCCTGTTTTTCCCATTTTTCAAATGGGCACAGGGTATAAAAAGTGGGTAACCCGCTCAAAAAGTGGCTTGATCTAGCCACAAAGTGACTAAGTTGGCAGCCCAGCCGACAATGCTTATTAGCAGTGTTGCCAGGTTTTGGGCACTCGCATAAGCTAGATTGGCAGTAAAAACAAGCTAAAACCAGTAAGGACGGAGCTACAGTCGGACGTAACCGACTGTAGTAGACCCTGTATTTTGTGTTTTCTTCGTTGCTTTTTATCCGATCGTAATGCAATTCACAGCATTGATGGAGAAGTCCATAGACTACGTGCGTGCCAAATTAAAACCGAAAACTGTTTCAAAATTGTTTTTTAATTAGCGGACCAATGTGAAGAGTTATCAAAAAACTAAAACAAACTTGATCTGATTGCCGCAATTGCAGCAACACTGCTTATTAGCACGTACTCAACCATCAGTAGTCGGAGGCGCCGGCACCTGCGCAGCGCATGGGCTCTACAGACATGGCAGCGAAAAAACACAAAAATCGAAGAAAAAACCAGTAAGGACGGAGCTACAGTCGGACACAACGACTGTAGGAGACCCTGTACTTTGTGTTTTCTTCGCTGTTTCTTATACGATCGTAATGTAATTCACAGTATCGGTGG
The DNA here is from genome assembly GCA_035045125.1 of Hypselothyrea guttata. Classification (NCBI taxonomy): domain Eukaryota; kingdom Metazoa; phylum Arthropoda; class Insecta; order Diptera; family Drosophilidae; genus Hypselothyrea; species Hypselothyrea guttata. Next base: position 9,994 of record JAWNNJ010000746.1, on the reverse strand, counting down.
AGATTGTCTTATACTAAGTACATACCATATCCTAAGTCATTAGCTGTTAAACTATAGCTTTAAAGCTGCAAACTGTTGCTAATTTGGTTTTTCGATTAGCGGAGGAATGAGACGATTTATCAAAATAACCCAAACTAACTTGATCTGATGGCTGCATAGGAAAACATAAATACCAAAAAATGGTATTTCTAGCTCTTATAGTCTGCAAGAACTAGGTGGTTTCTTTGTCTGATCTATCTTTGCTGTTTCTTTTTCGCTGGCAATGTAATTCACAGCATTGACGGATAGTGCCAAAAGCTGCGTGCATGCCAAATCTCAAGTCTGTAGTCACAGGGCTGTTGTGGGACTTACATATAGTACATTTATAAAATAATGGTCTGTTACATAACTTCGCTGTTTCTTGTCCGTTTGTAATGTAATAATAATTTAGTCTACGTACATGTCAAATTGCAATTTTTTTGCTTTATTATTGTGGCTGCAGTGGCACATATACGCATTTTGAAAAAAAATTGTCTCTTGCATATCTTCGCTAATTCTAATTCAAATCATAAATAAAATTTATAGCATCGGTGGAGAATACCATAGACTACGTACATGCCAAATTACAAGACTGTAGCTTTATTATTGTGGCTGCTGTGAGCTTATCATTTTTTAGATCTTTGAGTTGTGTGTAGTTTTTTAATTATTCGCGGAGGAAGAAGGAAAGATATCCAAAATCTGAAACAAACTCGTGCTGCTTACGATAATAGAGAACCTGTCTCCATCTCTTTTACTTGCTGAGATCTAGGTGTTCATACAGACGGACGGACAGACGGACATGGCTATATCAACTCAGCCCGTCGTCCTGAGTCAGAATATATATACTTTGTGGGGTCTACCACGCTTCCTTCTGGGTGTTACATCTGTCATTTGCACCAAATTAATAGTAAAGGGTCTAATAAAGATCCAGCATTTGCTGCGAGGATATGGGAAAACCTAGAAAAACCCAATCAGACCAAGATTAGGGGTGAGTTGTGTTAAACAAATATACAAATCTACATTGATTAAGATAATATGTTAGAATGAGTTAGATATTGTAGGATAGCGAATTTAATAGAAGGTAGAGAGAGTTCAGAAGATATTAATTTATAATGTGCGTTATAACTAGAGCATAAAACCAGGAAATTATTGTGCATAGCATAATCAGTGGTGCATGCAGGAAGAACCAGAATGGGCGGAGCAGATCAGTCGGACGGGCCCGACTGTCTTATACCCTGTGCCAAAGCTCGCGCTGCGCGCTCGCAAATACAGTATATAATTTAATTAAATATTTTAAATATATTTTAATTTATTTATATTTTGTGTTTATTAACCGATTTCAATGCGCTTTTCAATATAGTTAAATATAATAAAAAGTAGAGTTTAAGTTCCGAATAACAATATTCTATGTTCAATATTACGCTTGCTATTTAACATTGTATGTTCAAATATTCAAACATACGCACAGTGCAAGTCGTTGTGTGCGGACGTGTTTTAAGCCGGTGCGCCTTTTTCTCGAGTTTTCACAGTGATCACCTGAAAACATAATTGTGTATAGTTGCGAGTGACAAGTGTACCGACAATACTTACTCAGCTGAGTTTGTTGTGCGACCTGGTTGGTGTATTCTGGCTATAATCCCACGCGCTAGCTTTTTCACGCCGACCCTTGGCGCGGGGGAAGCGGGTGCGTAGAGGTGCGGCTTCGGCACCAAGTGCAACAACGATTTCACCGAGGCACCGCAAGTTAGTCAATTGCATCCATCTTTTTTAAGAAATTCTTACTGCAATCGGTTTTCGCTCTACACACAAACAGCTGTTCACCGCAGCATAGTGCTGCAAAACATCGTCACAACGATCGATAGTTGCTAGCAGCTCTCAAACTGTGCAGCTCTCAAACTGTACAGTGGAGCATACTGTTAAACGAGGAGCACTGCTACGCTAGCTAAGTCACAAACCCCAATTAATAGCTCAACAGTGTAGCTCGTGCTCTTTGGCAAACAGTACATACTAGAGGTTGATCGATGCATCGATGCATCGACGATGTATCGATGTTTTTGTGAGATCATAGAGTAACTACTCCAAGAGCCGCAGTGTCCGCCCTCCTGTTGTCGTTATCGGTGGAAGATTATCAACCCGGATTAGATCCTGTTATTTAACAGAATGTTAATTAACAGAGGCATCCAGAGTGAGCCCGCTCTTCGATTTACACCAGGCTATCATCACTGAAAGCAAGGCCTGTGTGCGCTCGCTGTAAATGTTTTCTGTTTTGCTTTCCTTCTTTCATTTTGTGTATTTCTCTCATGCTGTCGTGTGCACACATATATATGCACGCATGTACATATGTATGTATGGCTTGTGTGTAAGGGGCTTGTGTGTGAAATTGGACGCATTGCCTTCGCTTACAATTTTCATATTTAAGAATCTGAAATTGGGCATTTGCAATAATTTGCAATACAATTTGCTGAAATTTAAATAAAATGGCCATACTAAATGTTTAAGGATTCCGCCGCACTATCCAGAGTCAGCTCCCTCTTGGATTGACACCAGGCGATTAGCACTGAAAGCAAGGCCTGTGTGCGCTCGTTGTTATTCTTCTGTTTTGCATTTCCTTCTTTCATTTTGTTGTGATTCTCTTGCTGTCGTGCGCTTCTTTTTGTATTTCTCTCATGCTTTCGTGTGCAAACATACATATGCATGCCTGTATGTGTGACTTGTGTGTAATTGTGCTTGTATGTGTGTTGGAATTCAATTTCTTCAATTTAGATTTTGGACGTTGGGCATTCGCTTTGTTCATTCGCTTAGCAGCAATATTAATACTCTGTATTTTTTCTTATATTGCCTCACCGCCAAAAAATGCGAAAAATAAGTAAAGGGTATTAAGTTTGCAACTACATGTTGGAAATTAACAATGCTTGCTCGTTCGCTTGCTTTTGCCGTCGGCACTTTGTCGATCGTACGAAGCAAATTTCAAATTTCTGCGTTGCTTGTGGATTGTTGTTGGCATTTCTTGTACGATGGTTTGCAATTGCAGACTAATTGCTTGCAGTACTTAGTTGTACCTATTTTCTTTTTTGGTAACTAGTATAGACATATTATATTCAAAATTCAGCAAATTTTATTCCGAGTTAAGAGATAGATATATTTTTCGATTTGAAATTAATTTTTTAAGTATGTTTTATTTAAACATTTAAAGTAATATCGTAATTAAATAATAATAACTCTGTTCAATTAATAAGACGACGAACATATTTCAACAATACATCCGAATTCATTTGTTTATAATTATACAATTTTATTCAACTGAATATACAAAATATACAATTATACTAAATATAAAATTTACTAATTTCAATAAAACATACAATTAAATATGCAACATAGACAACAGCAACCTAGTTAGTTACAAATATGTATGTATATTAAATATACAATTTACTAAGTTCAATAAAACACACAACATACAAATATTTAATTGTATACAAATATTTTATTGTATATTTAATATTTAATTGTGTATTTAATTGAAATTGGTAAATTGTATATTTAATGTGGTTGCAATTATCGACGGTATGCTGTAAATAAAATTTATGAATTACATATATTTTATATACATTTTTTAAGCATAATTAAAAATTTTTTTTTATTTTATTATGAACGTCAAAAATAATATTATTAAAAAAAGTTGCATGCATTTATAAATGAATTTGCTATAAGATAGCCAAACCAAAAGTTATAGATAAATACAAAAATATATGTAAACGGTAATTTGCAATAAAATTAGCTGAAATTTGAATATAATATGGCCATACAAAATGTTTAATGTTTCACACCTGTAAAAAAGCATTTACAAAATCCATACATCGAACAGGTACAGACAGCAGCCAGCAGCCAGACCAGCCAATGCCACACAAGCAACAGCAAATAACTATGAGAACTAACAGGCAACAAGCAAACGTAGAAACAAACGCACCCAAGGCCACACATGACATTTTTGGCAACCTCGCTAAACACCGAAAGCATAGAGAAATAGATAGAATTTGCTCTCAATGCTAACCACTCAATACCCTTTACAAAAATTGCCTTATATCTAGCGGCAGCGGAATACAAGGCAATTTGAAAGAGTATCTACGGTGCGACAGTCCAAACGAAAGAGAGACAAACTCAAAACTCAAAAACCAAAGCAGAAGCCACATAATATGCAAAACGAATGCCGTCGGCATGCCTTCGGTACGCCATCGTATGGTATGCGGTCTAGTAGGTAGAGAATAAGAAAATCAAAACAAACGAGCAAGTCTGTTAAGATAACATTGTTATGGAAGCGAGCCTGTTATTTAACAGACAAGCCGTATGTTATTTAGCAGACCGATCCAATCTGGTTGATAATCTTTTGCTATCGATAAAAAGGGGCGGACACTGCGGCTCTTGGAGTAGTTACTCTATGTTGTGAGATATTCAACAATCGATGTGCAATTCCGTACATCGATGTTTTCCATCACCATCGATTAATCGTGAATTTTTTACATTCTCTAATATTTGCAATTGGAGTTCAACTGTTCATAGAGAAAGGCGGCACAAAAGAAAATTAAAAAAATCTCGCGCGCTCTGGCGCGCTCGACCTGACAGTCGGGCAAGCCCGACTGTCTTATACCCTGTACCACAGCTCGCGCTGCGCTCTCGCCCGTACAGTATACAATTTAAAATGTTTTAAATATAATTTAAACTATTTATAAATAATTAATTCAGAATATATACTCTCTTCTATTATATTTAATTATAAATTAAACGCACGAATTGCACGCAACGTATCACGCCTAATTCACTAACTTAACGTTCGCAATGATAATGGCGCTTTAAACTATTTATAATAGTGCGAATATTATAAATATTATAAAAAGTATACAACGTATTTAGCAATCGAACGAACGCACAAAACGATCTGACGATGTGGCAACGCTACCGCCAATACTCAATTTGGCACGATGAAGGTAGCGCTCAAACACTTGTCGCTTGCTTTTTTTGCGTAATCTTATTTTGGCACCTTGCAATTGGTGTTGTTTACATGCGTACATGCACACATGCATATATGGTATTCGTCTATTCTACATGTATGTGTGTTTCTGTTTATACATACACACATACACTTGCTGGGCTGCAGGGCCCGTGCAAAGCAATACATGCAGTATTGAGTAGCTTATATCTCCTATGTTTGTTAACCGATTTTAATGCTCACCCCAACCAACTTGCCAGATCGCTCTCCCAGTTGGGAAATCGAACACGTCTCCGCAGAAACGACTTCCCAGCCCAGCTACCAATTCTTAGGGCCACCGTCCATAACCCACCAATATAAGTGGTTATTTCCCTATTAGTACATAAGATTTTAATACTTATTGTAAAGTCTAATTTAAGGATAGATTCAATAAATAATAAAATAAGCATTAAAAAAAAAAAAAAAAAAATGCTCTTTTCAGGATAGTTAAATATAATAGAAGAGAGTATATATACCAAATAACAACATTCTATGTTTAATATTACGCTTGTTTTTGAACATTTAAGTTCAACTTTTGTGAAGCTTATATCTCCTGTCTTTCTTAACCAATTTCAATGCGCTTTTCAGAATAGTTAAATATAATAGAAGAAAGCTTATGTTCCAAATAACAATCTTCTATGTTTAATATTACGCTTGTTATTCAACTTTTTATGTTCAAAAACACGAGGTTGTGTGGGTTTTATTGATTTTTGGGCGTAAAGGAGGCGTGGCATCCAATTTTCGAAATAAACTTGATCTGCGTAAGATAACTACCTATCTATAGCAACCAAAACGGCATCTCTAGCTTTTGTATTTGCTGAGAACGACGCGTTCATACAGACAGACGGACAGACGGACAGACAGACGGACATCGCTAAATCGACTGAGCTCGTCAACCTGATCAAGAATATATATACTTTGTGGGGTCTGCCTCCTTCTGCCTGTTACATACATTCTGACAAAGTTATTAACCCTGTTTTTCCCATTTTCAATGGGTACAGGGTATAACCAGAATGGGCGGAGCAGATCAGTCGGACGGGCCCGACTGTAGAATACCCTGTGCCTTTTATTTTATATACAATTTTATAAAACAGTCACCTAAGCGTATCAGCAGTACTTCTTCTTCTTTCCTTTTTACGTGCGCCATCTGCGCTGCGCTGCGCTGCTGCTGCTGCGCTGCTGGGCTGCGCTGCCAATTGCGTAGCTTATATCTACTTTGCTTATTAACCGATTTTAATGCGCTTTTCAGCATAGTTAAATATAATAGCATAGAGTATATGTACCAAATATCAACATTCTATGTTTAATATTACGCTTGTTTTCGAACTTTTAAGTTCAACTATTGTGATGCTTATATCTCCTATGTTTCTTAACCGATTTCAATGCGCTTTTCGGGATAGTTAAATATAATACAAGAGAGCTTATGTTCCAAATAACAACATTCTATGTTTAATATTACGCTTGTTATTCAACTTTTTATGTTAAAAAACACGAGGTTGTTTGGGTTTTATTGATTTTTGGGCGTAAAGGGGGCGTAGCATCCAATTTGCAAAACAAACTTGATCTGCGTAAGATAACTACCTATCTATAGCAACCAAAACGGCATTTCTAGCTTTTGTGGTTGCTGAGATCGACGCGTTCATCCAAACAGACGGACAGACGGACAGACAGACAGACAGACAGACAGAGACGGACATAGCCAAATCGACTAGAGCTTGTCTCCCTGATCAAGAATATATATACTTTGTGGGGTCTGCCACGCCTCCTTCTGCCTGTTACATACATTCTGACAAAGTTATTAACCCTGTTTTTCCCATTTTTAAAATGGGCACAGGGTATAAAAAAGGTAAATGTGTCATATATATATATGGGGTTTCCTTAAAAAAATATAGGGACGGGGCATATCAGTGGGACGGAGGCTACAGTCGGACGTAACCGACAGTAGAAGACCCTTTACTTTACTACTACTGCTAATATATGTACATACAAACACAATCAGAGGCTCACACACTACGCTACCCGCGTATGCAAGGCACACCACCCCCCCTCTGCCTAGTGCGGCAAATTGTCCGTTCCATATTTTCGCTGTTTCTTATCCGATCGAAACGAAACTCACAGGGCCAATAGAGAATGTCATAAGCTAGTTACGTACCAAATTACAAGTCAATAACTTTAAAGCTGTGGCTGCAGTAGCTTTTTGCGGTTTGCGGGGGAAGGGGGGGAGGTATCCAAAATCTAAAACAAACTCGTGCTGCTCGCGAAATAGGAGAATCTAAATCCCGAATATGGTGTCTCTAGCTCTTATAGTTGCTGAGATCTAGGTGTTCATACGGACGGACAGACAGACGGACAGACGGACAGACAGACAGACGGACAGACGGACATGGCTATATCGACTCGTCTTGTCGTCCTGATCAAGAATATATATACTTTATGGGGTGTGCCACGCCTCCTTCTGGGTGTTACACACATTTCCTCTTTGCACTAAACTAATAGACCCTTTTTACTTTTTTGAAGTAAAGGGTCTAAAAAACTAATTTAACATATTTCGATAAGCATGTGATTAGTGCTGTTGACAGACACAGTGAGAGACACAGACATAGTGAGCGAGACATATTTAAATTGGTAGCCAAAAAAATTGTTGAGCAAAGCAGCACAATTGATATCTGATCGCAGATGCGCGCTCAAGCTTTCAATTGTTAACAAATTGTTATTTTTAAGCCGTAACTATGATCTTTTTAAGTAAAATATGCTGTAGTTATTATATTGAGCTGAAGTTAAAAAATGATTTTGTTAAAAATTGAAGTTTCCTTATAATTAAACTGAAGTTTTCATATTATGTTTTTATCCCTATTACGATATTGTCCTTACATTAAGCTGAATTTCGCAAAATTATGATTTATCCTTGATTAAAAAATTTTCATATTCTTTTCCAAGTAAAGATCTCGCAAATGAAACTTTTATTAATTTTTTATTTCATTAAAAACATCGATTGTATCGATTACATCGATGTTTTTGTCATAAAAACATCGGAAACATCGATGGTTACAAACATCGATTGTGAAAAACATCGATGTTCGTAAAATCCGATGTTTTTTGATTGTTTTATTATATATTTATTTTAAACCAGTAAGGACGGAGCTACAGTCGGACGTAACCGACTGCACAGCATTGATGGAGAAGGCCATAGACTACGTGCATGCCAAATCCCGTATATTTACCATTAAAACTATAGCTTTAAAACCGAAAACTGTTGCTAACTTCTTTTTCAATTAGCGGTCCAATGTGAAGAGTTATCAAAAAACTTAAACATATTTTATGTAACTGTTGCATAGGAGAACCTAAATACCAAAAAATTGTGTTGCTAGCTCTTCTAGTTTCCAAGATCTCGTTGGCTGCTCGCGGTTAGTGGGTGAATGGGGAGCGATATCTTGATCAGCGTACAGCATAGAAGAACCTACATACCGAAAATGGTATCTCTAGCTCTTGTAGTTGCTGAGATCTAGGTATTCATACGGACAACAGACAGACAGACGGACAGACGGACATGGCTATATCAACTCAGCTCGTCGTCCTGAGTCAGAATATATATAGTTTGTGGGGTCTACCACGCTTCCTTCTGCCTGTTACACACAGCTGTCATTTGCACTAAATTAATAGACCCTTTTATTTTTTTAAAATACAGGGTCTAAATAATTGGCAGTTCTCTAGTTTCAAGATAGATTATCGGGCTAAAGGTCGTGAAGCCGACAATAACCAACCCCTCCGCTGTGGCGTAGCCAAACTAGAAAAGAGGGCTCTGGTGACCGAGTAGGAGCGGTATAACTCCCATCACGTCTGGGGAAATCCTTGGCCATCGCTGGACTGTCTTGAGATAGGCTAGTTCGATATAGGGAAATGCAGCGCACTCCAACAAGAAGTTGTGGCGGTTTTGATTTCGTTATCGCCGGAGAAATGCGACGAAGAAGACGAGCCAAAGACCCTTGAAGACTTGGTTGTTTTGGCCAAGGGGCAAAATCACATCAATGCGCTTGTACGGGAAACAATACTGAAAGCAGTGAAGTACCACAAGCTTGCGAGCGTGTGCTATACCAGTCGTCCGTCGAGTGCAGTACAGACAACACCGTCTATTAATGGAGTCAATGCAGTCTTGCAGTACGCGGAGGTTGCAAAATTATCAGCTAAACCTGCTAAACGCAACTCTGAGCAACGGTAAACCCCGTCGAAAAAGAGCAAGAAGGATGCCAACAGGAGTTAGCCCGTTGAGGTAGCCAATAAAGTGGTCACTAGCAAAGTTGAGGGTTGGACCCAAGTCAAAAGCCGCCAGACTCCACGCAAACGAACGCGACCCAACGCCATAACTATTGCTGGGATAGGAGAAAGCAGCTATGCTGACATGCTGAGACTGGTCAAAACTGATCCAGCGCTAAAAGATCTGGGCAGTGACGTTAATGGTATTCGTAAAACTGCAAAGGGTGATCTCCTATTGCAGCTAGCCAAGAACCCGGTGCATAGCGTCGACGAGCTACACGCAGCGGTGGGAAAAGCCTTAGGCAATCGAGCGGTGGTCAAGACCCTTACAGAGACGTCTCAAGTGCAGATCCTAGGTATCGACGAAATCACAACCAAGGAGGAGCTATTGCATGCTGTTAATACGTCCTTAGTTATCGCTCTTATTCTGGGCGTTGACATACTACCGGCAGCATGTTCAAGTGGTCCAGCGACACCAAGCATGTGCTTGTTAACGCGCGAACCCAAGCCAATACGCAGCCCACCACCCGCCCATCCGACCGAGGGGCGCACCGCGCATCGAGCGGAAAAAAATATACGATAGATCGCGGAATAAAAATACAAACAATAAACAAATTTAAACAAAACTAAATATTATCTACGGGAAAGGTGTTGCATCTTAGTTGAGGCACAGAGTTGGCACTGGAAATAATGTTAAAA
>JAWNNJ010000745.1:0-15620 GCA_035045125.1 Hypselothyrea guttata | reverse complement strand
AAGCTGACGCCACGTTGAGACCATGACAAAAGCCACGAATTGAATTTCTTTGCTTTTGTGTTGCTCTCGTTTCCAGCCATATAATAAAATATATTAAAAAAAGACTTGAAAAAAAGAAAACAAATTCTAATTATGAGTAAGCGTATAAATCCCATAGAAACCACAACATGGAGTATATAAGGGCTAATGTTAAATTGTAAAAGTTGCGCTTAAATATGATTAATGATGATTAATTGCCAAGACTTCGAATCGAAATGGCATGTTCCATATATGCTTTAGCGCTTGTTCTTTCTCTTATTCCTATTATTGTTATTTTTATTATTATTATTTTTGAAGAAATTGCAGTTTGCAATTTGACGAGATGACTGTTGCTTTGGCCGTAATAATGTTGTTGCAACTCCGGTTGAAGTCGGAGTTGCAAGTGCGACACCTGTTTCCGGCATTCGTGAGGTTCTCCTACTCGGGGCAGAACCTCTAAGAACCTCTGGGAACCTCGGCCACAGAACTGCTTCAGTTACAAGTGCCTGACAGCCAGAGTTTAGCTCTAATGCCTTCTCTTTTCTTCACTCTCTCCTCTCTCCCCTCTCTCTCTCTCTCTATTTCTCTATCTCTCACTTCTAACGCTTCTGCAGAGTATCTGTAGCTGTTATTATTTTCATTATGTAGTCGAGCGTCGCGTCTTCTCGACTGATGCCTAGACATCTTATGCGCTGTGACTTTAAATACCCTGCAAGCTGAGTTACGAGTGGGGTAGTGACAGCTACAATGGCTGGAGAATATTATTAAAACTTAGTTGAAAGCTAGAACTGAAGCTTAGAAAAAAGCTTGAAATATAAAAGAGTAAAGCTAAAAAAACTTTCTATAAAATTGAAGCTGAAAAAAAAAAAAAAAAAAATTAAAATTAAAGCTTAGATTAAAGCTTATGGAAAAATTTGAACAGTAGCTTTAAATAAAACGTATACTTAAACTTAATCTCAAACTAAATCAGAAAGCAGAGACAAAGGATTAGAAGAAAGCTTAGGTTAAAACTTAAACTAAAGCTTTAAATGAAGAATCATGTTTCGAGTAAAACTATAGCAGAAAGCATAGACTTAAGGCTTAGACGAAAGTTTAGGTTCAAACTTGAGCTGAAGCTTAATCTTAATCTTAAAATATAGCTTAAAATAAAATGAAGCAGACAGTTAAGATTAATGCAGAAAGCTTAAATTAATGCTTAAAACAGAGCTTGAAATAAAATTTTTAAATAATTATTACAAGTAGCTTAAATCAGAAAGCTTAGACTGACATAATTTTTATACCATTTCATTTAAAGTTTTTCGCAAATTTTTGCTTTAGTTTTAACAGTATTTAGAGATAGCTCAACTCTAAGTCATGCACACTCGACTGCAGCGCTCGCTGTGATGTTTTTTATTGTGTTTTTACCGGGTCTTTCTTAATTTTCACTTGACGTGCTGTGGCATGCTTTTGTGCTTTGTGCTTTTTACATTATTATTATCATATTTGCATTTCTGCCGTCTCTATTTTTTGTGCTCTTTCTCTTTCTCTCTCTCTCTCTCTCTCTCTCTTTCTCTCTCTCTTCTCTCACTCTCTTGTCTCTGTTATTTATTATATGTGCAGTAAGACTGTCTCAATATAAGCTCGCTCTCTACAGTGGTCTTCTCTGCTTTTCGCTGCTTCTCAGCAGTGTTGCGAGTTTTTTTTTAGAGCGAAGCACAGAAAAAAAGCTAAACAAAAGAGTGGAAAATTAGGCATAAATATCTATGAAAAATATTTATATACTATACAAAAACGCCGATTATGGGTTATTCTGATTGCAAAAATGCACCTAAATAAATATAAGATAAGACAACTATGTTATAGTAGATAAGACAATAGTATGTAAACCATCTATGTAAATATTATGTATTAGCCTAAGTATACAGAGAATATACTATAAATAAAGGAGACTTTCCGTTTGGTCAGTTAGTTCTTATTTTTGACTCATATCATTCGAAGTTATTCTTAAGTATGTGCTTTAAATTAAAGTTGTATTCGCTCAAATATGGATCAAAATAATGACATCTGGCCTATAATTGTTTTTGAATTAAAAAGTGAATTTAATAAAACTTAAGAAAGAGTTAACAAAAACCTAAATTATTTTATACAAACAAAAATCAAATAAAAAAAAATTATACAAAAAAAATTAATTAAACAAAAAAAAAATTTTTTTAAATTAAAAACAAATTACTATAAAATAAATAAATTAAATAAAAAAATATAAATAAATAAACCAAAATTCCCGCTTGCTAAAGTTTTACAAAAGCTCTTCAAAAAAATCTAGATCTGGCGGGTTAAAAGCGTATTTGGCAGCACTGTTTCATAGTTACTCTTGCCATTCCCTTTCTCTTACTCTCTGCCTCTCTTCATCTGTCGCCCTCTCTTTCTGCTGCCCTTTCTTCGCTCTTCAGGCGGCGCTTTGCACTGTTGACGTCGGCTTTTCTTTCAGGCCGCGTTGCAGTTTTCATTTCGCTCTGCGGCGCTTCATAATTATGTGGGAAATTCGCAAAATGCTAGACAGAAATGTTTTTTTTTTTTTTGTGTTTTATGCATGCATATTCGTTGCTTTGCTTTTGCCATTTTCCTTTCATTTACTGCAATTTTTTGTATAATTTTTTTTCAAGTTACGGCAATGTAAAGTTTTAGCTTTTTTTTCCCCCGTAATACGCTTAACTAGACGAGAAAGTGTTGTGGGCGTTTTTTTTTGTTTTGTTTTAGCCTTTTTTATTTGAGCGGGCAAAACTAAAAGTTGCGATTGGGAAATGCAAAAATATTTTTATGTTGAAACATGAATGTTTAAAAATATTTTGAAATATTTACAAACTGCATAAAAACAAAAGAAATTGTTTGCCAAATATTCTGGTTTGAATAAAGTTTATTACGAATATGAGTTTTTGAGGTACAGATAAAGCATGTCGGGGAGACTGCAGTCGTATGCTGTCTACAATAAAATATGCTGACTTTTGAACAGATTTTATATTGTATTTATTCTTTACGTTACGTTCGACTGATCTGATCTGTTCTTTACTGTTTATAACAATTGATATTTTTGCCTGTCCAAATTTAGCTTTTTTTTTTGGCCAGTTTAATTTGTGTTTTTATTTGCTTCACCTGCAGCTTTAAAGCTACAAAAACTGCAAAATACAAACTTCACTTTAGCTGTCAGATCGCTAGACTATCAATTTAGTTAATCAGCTTGTACCACCCAGTAAATTGACGCCCTTTGTAACTGCAACTTCACCTGAGGAAAAGCATTGAAAACACTTCAACTGACAAAGTGGAAAAGGCAACAACAGCAACAAAAGTAAAGCATCTACTTTCACTTGAAAAAAAGCCAGCAAATGCATTTATTGTTGTTTTTTATGTCTGCTGATTTTTGTTGTTATTGAATATGTTTGGGCGGGGGAATTACATATTTATGTATGCAAGTTTTATTTTTTTTTTTATTTTTTTTTAGTTATGTATAATTTTGCCTCTACTCTAAAGAAAATCGTGCCATTTTGGTAGAGCTAAAAATTTGATATTATTTGATTTCTATATAAAATATATATTTTTGATACAATTGTTTTTTTTAATATATTTTGAATTGTATAAATAAATTAAATTAATTTATTTTTATTTATTTATTTTTAACTAAAATTTTAATCTGCGATCAAACTGAGCTACATTTGTTGCTGTTCATCTTGAGGTGTATCAACTCTATCGTGCTTAAAATGCTTTAAAAAAAATAAATAAATAAAGAAAAAAAAATCGGCTACCGGCTTTAATGATGAGCGTGTCGTGCGTCAACTTTTGTAGCACACTGTATCGAACTGTGGCAATAAATTAGGCATGTTTAATGCGGCTTTATGTTTGTAACGACAGATATCGGAGATAGTGACATAGAAACAGCCAAATAGATATAGAGATACATATACAGACATAGAGCTCAAATGTGTAATAAAAATCAGTCAAGAAACGGGCGCACATTAACCGTTTAAACTTCAAACAATTCGCTTTGATCTGCTTTTTGGCCAGGTTAATATAAAGCGGTTGATGTTGTTAATGCCCGATGCTGAAATACACTAAAAATGCATATTTTTAATGGCCTATGAATTTTAAAAATGAGTGGAATATTCAAAAGAAAAAATAGAGATATAGAAAGATATTATTTCTTGAGATACATAGTATAGCTTTTTAAAATCGATCTCAAATATATGGAAAAAATCGAAAGGCTTTCGCTTTTTAAATAGTCAAAGTAAACAATAATTTAATATATACATTTTTTTAATTATTTTTGTAATATTATTAACTATTTGTTTATTTAATTTAATTTTTTTTATTTGATTATTTTTTTTATATTATTATTTTTGTATATTATTTCTTTACATATTTGTTTTGATTATTAATTATCAATTTTTTATTCACAAGCTAGTTTATTTTATATATAATTTTGCTTGCTTTTTTTTAAATTATATAATATATAAAATATTTAATCTAAAATAGCAACTTTAATTTTATTTTTTTATTGTATTACAACCTTATATATTGTTTTATTTTGAGAGCATCTGCTAGTCTTTATAGTTATTATAGGTATTATAGCCAGCTAATTTGTGGTGTCTCTGTCGGCATATGCAGTTTATGTTTGATTGATCGCAGATGAGAAAGAGCATAGAAAGAGAGAGGGATTAAGCGAGACAGAGAGAGAGAGAGAGAGAGAGGGGAGAAGGCGATCAGCAGCTGGTACCAAATGTTTGTTGAGTTGTTGAATGGGCACGCGATAAGAGTTGGAGTCAAGAAAGAGAGTGGAGAGCGGAGACTGGAGAGAGAACTGTTGATGTGTGGCATGCAGCATGCATTGGGTATCAGCCAAGATGCAACTTGTCTAGCTGCATGCAAAGACACGAACGCAACGTGGCTAATTTGCATATCAAACTAAGTCAAAGCCAAATGCTTTTAAAGGCCCCTAAGAGAGAGATGGAGAATGGAAAGTTAGGGAGAGAGGGAGAGAGGGAAACTAGAGGGAAACTCAAGTGCTTTCCACTTGGCTTCAGCTATCAAAGTGCATTTGCTTACCAAGTGGGAGTTGACTAGCGGCAATAAATTAATTGTGTCGTTAGCCCAAGGCATTTCCTCTTTAATAGCAGTTAGAGCAATGGCTTTAACAGTTATGGCCAAAGTAATAAGCGGCTTAATTGTTATGCATATTGTCACAAGTCAAAGTTGGCGGTCCCAAATAAAAAAACGTTAAAAAAGTCAAATGTTAACAAACTAAAAAAAAAAATAAATAAAAAACCAATAAAAACGTAGTCGATCAGTCGAACGCACCTGACTGTAGAATACCCTGCACCTTATAGTTTAAATACAATTTCAAAATATTTAAAAAATATCATATGAAGCAGAGCAGCAATGCTTCTTCTTGCCTTTTTAGGTGGCGTCGCTGCCTGAGGGCTAAAAACGGCAAAGCTTACAATATTGTTTCATTAATATCTTCTGTCTTTATTAACCGATTTCAATGAGCTTTTCAGAATAGATAAAAATGATGGTAGAGATTATATATTCTGCATAACAAGTTTCTATGTTCAATATTACGCTTGTTATTCGACTTTGAATCGATTTTGATCGATTAGGGCGTGAAAGAGGAGTGGCATCCAAAATTGGAAATAAACTTGACATGCGTATGGTAAACGCCTAACTACATTCCAAAAATGGTTGCTCTTGCTCGTATAGTTTCCAAGATCTCAGCGTTCATGGTGAAGGACAGTCCGATTCATTTCTGATATTCCTGATCAAGTATATACATATATACTTCAGGGGTCTGCCACGCCTTCCACTGCGTGTTAAGCATGATTTTCACTTGCACTAGCTTAATAGACCCTTTTTTGCTCTTTCAAAGTACAGGGTCCAATAAAAAGAGATCTCTGACAAGCGGAAGCAATTGACCAACAGGTTGTCGCCAGTCATTAGATGGCCTAAAAGCGCTTGCTGCCTTTAAATACAGAGAGCCAAAACTTGTTGCTTGTTGCTTGTTGCTTGACTGATCGAACATTGTTACCAAATAGGGCAGAGACGAGGCGAACTGTGACTCAGCTACAAGTCAACTGCTCTTTGTAGTATTTAGTAGTATTTCCTCAATCTGGCTTCTCCTTGAGTTGCAATTGGCACAAGGCAAAAGCCAGACTTTGAGGGAAATGAAATTGTGAATTGTTGAAAAAAGAAAAGTCAACAGATGACGACACAATTTTACAACTGCTAGAAACTCTGCAAAATATAAATTATTTACACATTGGGAATTATCTAAAATTCGTATAATCTATCTCAGAACAAGAAGTGATTTGTATGATAATTTTTAATTTATTTAAAATTCTCTACACACATAAATTTATTAAAAATATACACATTTAGTTTGGAGATGGTTACTTATGATTTTCTCATACTTGAATCAATTTATATCATCTATTACGATTAGACCTTCTTCAATCTGTTTAACATTTCAGACCTTTTCCAGTCTGCATGCCTTTGACACAATATCCCGGAAACTGTAGACACTTGAGAGAATATTCTGTAAATTTCTGCAAAGATATTCAGTAGAATTTCCCCCCAGAAACTATTTGATCATAACTTACTTCACAATTACAGCACTGTCCAATCGCATAGGAATACATATAGAAAGTGCCTCCAAAATACCCAACCGTAAAAGATAATAAAAACGCAAAAAACCAAAAAACACGCCAACAACACCCCATCATCAATCTCTTGAACTCACTGAAATATGATTTATTAGTTTATTAGAATCGAAAATCTTTTGAAAAATAAAGTGTGTTTATTGATAATTAAAATATAAATTAAAGCTCATAGCAAACTTTGTTTTCGAATTATATATACAAATATTTGTTCCCAGGGGTGGCTTTGAAAAAGTGTCACAAAAACAGATTAAATCTATTTAGAATTTCTAAAATTTATTTGATACAGAGATGATGACTTTTTTAGACCCTTTACTTTAAAAAAGTAAAAAGTGTCTATTAACTTAAAGCAAAGAGTGTGTAACACCCAGAAGGAGGCGTGACAGACCCCACAAAATATATATATTCTTGATCAGGACGACAAGACGAGTCGATATAGCCATGTCCGTCTGTCTGTCCGTCTGTCCGTCCGTATAAACACCTAGATCTCAGCAACTATAAGAGCTAGAGACACTATATTCGGGATTGAGGTTCTCCTATCCAGTAAGCAGCACGAGTTTGTTTTCGATTTTGGATACCTCCCCCCTTCCCCCGCAAATCACAAAAAACCGCACCTACCTAATAGCAATATTGAAGCTACAGACTTGGTTTTTGGCATGTACGTAGTCTTTGGCATTCTCCCCCACTGCTGTAAATTTCATTATGAAGCAGAAACAGAGAAGATATGCAACAGACAATTTTTTCCAAAATGTATACATATATGTGCCACTGCAGCCACAATATTAAAGCTACATACTTTTAATTTGGCATGAACGTAGTCTATGACATTCTCCAACGACGCTGTAAATTTCATTACGATCGGTTAATCGTATATACTTCAATAATTTTATATCGATTTAGGCTAATTAGCATGCCGATTTTCCAGTTCGTATGCCTTGGACGCAATAACCCGGAAACTGTAACCACTGCAAAAAAATGTGCGTCACTGACTGCAAATAAATTGCAAAAAGTTTGAATAGATATTCCCCAAGAATTTTATGCATAACTTACTGAACAATCGCAGCACATGCCAAACATATAGCCCAACATATAGAAGTAGCCCCCAATAGAAGCCGCTGTAAACGCAAAGTTCAATAGAACAAAGAGCCAAAACATACGCCAAAAGCATTCGTCCATTATCGAATTTACCAAAATATGCGATTGATTTGTTGTAATTGAAAACCTGTCGAAAAATAGTTATTTGTATTTGTGTTTATTGAATAAATACTACAATAGAAATTATAACGCTTCGGCAACTTTGTTCTAAAGTTCATAGTTGTCGAAGTTTTGATATTTTACTTACTTTAAAAAACAGATCTGAGTTTATATTGCTATGTCCTTTCTTTTCAAAACCAATGAAGCTAAAAATATTCAAATATTTACGTAGATTATTGAAATATAGCTAAATTTATTACTTTGCTAAAAGATATATATTTCTTTCGTACAAGAATTGAATAAATATAAATGTATTATTATTCAAATTTATTTATTTGGCTTATATCAAATATTTTGTTAAATTTATTTTCTATAATTTATTTTGCTAAATTGTTTTATTTAATTTTACTACATATATTTTATTAAATAGTTGTATTTTATTTATTTGTTTACTTGATTTATTTTATTTTATGTATTTATTTTATTTTATGTATTTATTTTATTTTGCCAATTTTTTAATTTTTGTAGTGATTGATTTTATTGGTTTTGTCCATTTTATTTATATAATTTTTTTTCATTTATATTGTTTATTTTTTAAATGCTTGTAATCTTTTTTTTATTTAATTATTTTTATTTATTGGTACAATTATTTTAAACTATAATGTAAATAAGTAATTTTTTTCAATCATAATAATTCTTAATATTTTGTAGAAAGAAGGTTGTTAAGATTTTATTATTCTATAAATCAGAACCTCAAGATTTTATTTATTTAAACCTCGAATTAACATGAAATGGACGAATGCGTACTATGAAGTGCTGAAAATAAGTATAACTGACATCGAAATTTTCAATTTCAATTGAATTGTTCCATGCAGAGGGGATGACAGTCCATATAGGTCACCAAACAACGCATTGGCTGATTCATGCAACTCCATAACATCTGCATTTTAGTCTGTAAAAACATATACTTCAAACTAGTCAATAAATAAATTATAATATTCTGTTTACCAGACATCCACTGCACTGCGTAAGATAATAGATACGAGCCGTAATGAAAAGTAATCCATAAAATAGATAGGTTGCAATTACAATCGCAAGATTAATAATGAATCTATATTGCATTTTGATTTTAATATTTTTCACAAATTTAAAATTTTTTTTTAAAATGATGGATACAATTTAAGTTGATAAGAAGTTTAAAAAATTTAAAAAATTCAACAAACTCGGCTGATATTCTAAGTATAAGCTACTGAAATGAACTTAAATAACAGGAATTCAAATTGGTTGTTATTCAAAGTCAAAGTTACTGAGATGAATTTTAACAAATTGAAAAATTTTGATTAATAAAACTTCAATATTAAGCTAAAGCTTGTGAAATTATTTTTCCTACAGTAAAAGCTGTTGCTTTTTTGTATGCCACATGGGCGATTTTTTAATTTTAGTGCTTTGTCAACCTAATTTTCTAATTTTCCGGCAAATTACATAAAATTGGCGGCCACTTGCACTCGTCAACTTAAATGAGGTTTATGTCGCCTGCAATAGACACACAGCTGCAATAGTGTGTGTATGTGTGTGTGTGTGTTTGTGTGTGTGTGTGTGTGTGTGTGTGTGTGTGTGTGTGTGTGTGTGTGTGTGTGTGTGTGTGTGTGTGCATGTCATTAGCCAAGCTAAAACTGGGCAAATAGACGCTCCTCTATTGGCTTAATAAGTTTACACATTTGCCTAATATCTGCTGGCTTCCATTGCACTCGACTGCAGCCTCCTCGCAGCCCCCTCTCAGCCCCCCTAAATATATGCAAATGGGTATTTTTATAACAAATTGCCGGCACTTGCTTAGTCGGAAAGTGTGCCAGGAGCTACATGAAACGAAAGACCAGAAATACGAACTGCCGTAAAGGCGAAATGACAGCCAACGATGTAAAAATAAAATTGCATTATGAATGCATTCGCTTTTTGTCTATGCGTTGCGCCTTTTCTGTGTATTCGCCGTTTACGCTCCGCACAAGATAGAGCAGAGTAAAAGAACACACTCAAAAAAATACCCTGTACAATTTTAGAATATCAAATACAGTTAAAAGCTTTATTAGTTCGAAAGAGCGGAGGATGAGAATACGCTGCTAAAAGAACAGGAATTAAATAGGATTTGATTAGATATAGGATATGATAGAATAGGGCGCGCAACGCGAGCTGTGGTTAGAGGGAACAGAAGTGAAAAAGCACCCAATATTGGCCATAAATCTACAATTTTCGAAGAAATGCTGTCAATTTTGGTGTTTTCTGCATAATTTCTCAGTACAATTCGCTTACCAATCAAATATTATGACTGTAGACAAAAATTTTTTTTTTCAAAAATTGATAATTTTTTAAGGGTTCGATTTTTTTACTTAAATTTTAATTTTGAACTTAAATAATTAAGAAAAATTCAAACCGCTTGAAAATCGGTTGGATTTTGTTGAAGATATTCGCATTCAAAGTTCAACACAAATGGTATTTTTCGCTTAAGGAGTGATAATCCCCTCTAAGATACCAATATTGACCCTTAAAACTACATTTTTTGACCAAATGCCGTCATGTTTGGTTTTTTGTGCATTATTTTGCAATACAATTCGTTTACAAATAAAATCTTTTGATATTAGAAAAAAAATTTGTTTTCTATAAATTGCATATTTTTTAAGGGGTAAGGCTTAAAATTTTCGCAAAAAATTTCAAATTTTTTTCTTTAATTTATCACTCAAATATTACTTTTGCACTCAAATGAATAAGAAAAATCCATACCGCATGAAAATCGGTTGAGTTTTGATGAAGTTATGCACATTCAAAGTTCGACAAAAATGTTTATTTTGGTTAACTAGCGCAATATCCAATGTTTTGGCTGGTTTCATATGCCCCATTTCAAATATGTATGTTGTACAGGGTATTTAAATATACACAAATCTATGTCAACATCTAAATTTGTCTTGGCCCTGCGCAGAGTTTACACGAAATTTACTGGAGCAAAGTGCATGCAGGGGCGAAAGAAAATCATTTTCAATGACATCATTTCGGTTTGGGTTTCATTTAATTTTAGTTTTTACTGCAAATATGCAAACTCTTTTTTTTATGAATTATTTGAATGTATTTATTAAGCGGAAATAATTGCAACTGAAAACGCCCCACGGGCAATTTGAATAGTTTTATTTTATTTATGATCGGCTAGCCCATTGAGTGGAGCTCATAACATCTGGGTATATCGAGGAGTTTGGAACTTCCCTGGCTCCCGCTGTTCTCACAGTTCAGTTTTCTCTTTTGTTGCTGTCGATTGTAATGCTGCACAATTTTCTTTTTTAAAGTACAGAGTCTAAAAAGAGAAAACTGAACTGTGAGAACAGCGGGAGCCAGGGAAGTTCCAAACTCCTCGATATACCCAGATGTTATGAGCTCCACTCAATGGGCTAGCCGATCATAAATAAAATAAAACTATTCAAATTGCCTGTGGGGCGTTTTCAGTTGCAATTATTTCAGCTTAATAAATACATTCAAATAATTCATAAAAAAAGAGTTTGCATATTTGCAGTAAAAACTAAAATTAAATGAAACCTAAACCGAAATGATGTCATTGAAAATGATTTTCTTTCGCCCCTGCATGCACTTTGCTCCAGTAAATTTCGTGTAAACTCTGCGCAGGGCCAAGACAAATTTAGATGTTGACATAGATTTGTGTGTATTTAAATACCCTGTACAAAATATTTCAAAAGGGGCATTAATCATTTGAGTGCAAAAGTAATATTTAAGTACTAAATCAACCAAAAAAAAATTTGAAATTTTTTGGAAAAAAACTCCTTAAAAAATATGCTATTTTTGGGATAAACAATTTTTTTCTAAAATCAAAAGTTTTTATTCGTAAACGAATTGTATTGCAAAATAATGCACAAAAAACCAAACATGACGGCAGTTGGTCTAAAAATGTAGATTTAAGCGTCAATATTGGTATCATAGAGGGGATTACTCCTTAAGCGAAAAATACCATTTGTGTTGAACTTTGAATGTGAATATCTTCACCAAAACTCAACCGATTTTCAAACGGTTTGAATTTTTCTTAATTATTTGAGTTCAAAATTAAAATTTGAGTAAAAAAATCGAAGAAAAATTTTTTTTATTTTTTTCCAAAAATTTGTAACCCTTAAAAAATTATCAATTTTTGAAAAAAAAAAATTTATTTTCTACAATCATAAGATTTGATTGGTAATCGAATTGTACTGACAAATTATGCAAAAAAAAAAACAAAATTGACAGGATTTGGTCGAAAATTGTAGATTTTACGGCCAATATTGGGGGATTATCACTTACGTTCCCTCTAACCACAGCTCGCGTTACGCGCCCTATTCTATTCACATCAAATCCCATTTTATTCCTGTTCTTTTATCAGTGTATCCTCATCCTCCGCTCTTTCTAACCAATAAAGCTTTTAACTGTGTTTGATATTCTCAAATTTTACAGGGTATTTTTTGAGTGTGTTCTCTCGCTCTGCTTTGTCTTGTGCGCCGCGTAAACGGCGAATACACAGAAAAGGCGCAACGCATAGACAAAAAGCGAATGCATTCATAATGCAATTTTATTTTTACATCGTTGGCTGTCATTTCGCTTTTACGGCAGTTCGTATTTCTGGTCTTTCGTTTCATGTAGCTCCTGGCACACTTTCCGACTAAGCAAGTGCCGGCAATTTGTTATAAAAATACCCATTTGCATATATTTAGGGGGGCTGAGAGGGGGCTGCGAGGAGGCTGCAGTCGAGTGTAGTGGAAGCCAGCAGATATTAGGCAAATGTGTAAACTTATTAAGCCAATAGAGGAGCGTCTATTTGCCCAGTTTTAGCTTGGCTAATGACATGCACACACACACACACACACAAACACACACACACACACACACTCACACACTCATACTAATGCAGCTGTGTGTCTATAGCAGACGACATAAACCTCATTTAAGTTGACGAGTGCAAGTGGCCGCCAATTTTATGTAATTTGCCGGAAAATTAGAAAATTAGGTTGACAATGCACTAAAATTAAAAAATCGCCCATGTGGCATACAAAAAAGCAACAGCTTTTACTGTAGGAAAAATAATTTCACAAGCTTTAGCTTAATATTGAAGTTTTATTAATCAAAATATTTCGATTTGTTTAAATTCATCTCAGTAACTTTGACTTTAAATAACAACCAATTTGAATTCCTGTTATTTAAGTTCATTTCAGCAGCTTCTACTTAGAATATCAGCCGAGTTTGTTGAATTTTTTAAATATTTTAAACTTTTTATCAACTTAAATTGTATCCATCATTTTAAAAAAAAATTTTAAATTTGTGAAAAATATTAAAATCAAAATGCAATATAGATTTATTATTAATCTTGCGATTGTAATTGCAACCTATCTATTTTATGGATTACTTTTCATTACGGCTCGTATCTATTATTTTACGCAGTGCAGTGGATGTCAGGTAAACAGAATATTATAATTTATTTATTGACTAGTTTGAAGTATATGTTTTTACAGACTAAAATGCAGATGTTATGGAGCTGCATAAATCAGCCAATGCGTTGTTTGGTGACCTATATGGACTGTCATCCCCTCTGCATGGAACAATTCAATTGAAATTGAAAATTTCGATGTCAGTTATACTTATTTTCAGCACTTCATAGTACGCATTCGTCCATTTCATGTTAATTCGAGGTTTAAATAAATAAAATCTTGAGGTTCTGATTTATAGAATGATAAAATCTCAACTTCTTTCTACAAAATATTGAGAATTATTAGGATTGAAAAAAAATTACCTATTTATAGTTTAAAATAATTGTGCCAATAAATAAAAATAATTAAATAAAAAAAGATTACAAGCATTTAAAAAAAATATAAATAATATAATAATATAATATAATATAAATCAAATCAAATAAATTATAAAAATAAAATTGACAAAACCAATAAAACAAATAAAATAAAACTATTTAATAGAATATATGAAGTACAATTAAATAAAACAATTTAACAAAATAACGAAATTTAACAAAATAAATTCAACAAAATATTTGTAAAAGGCCAAATAAATTAATTTAAATAATAATAATACATTTATTTATTCATTCTTGTACGAAAGAAATATATGTATATATTTTAGCAAAGTAATAAATTTGGCTATATTTTAATAATCCATGTGAATACTTAAATATATGTTAGCGCTATCGCTTACATTTTCCGACAATTGGTTTTGAAAAGTATACAAAATATCAAAATTTCGACAACTATGAACTTTAGAACAAAGTTGCCGAAGCGTTATAATTTCTATTGTAATATTCAATATATGTATTTGTACAAATAACTATTTTTCTACAGGTTTTCAATTACAACAAATCAATCGCATATCTTAGTAAATTCGATAATGGACGAATGCGTTTGGCGTATGTTTTGGCTCTTTGTACTATTGAACTTTGCGTTTACAGCGGCTTCTATTGGGGGCTACTTCTATATGTTGGGATATATGTTTGGCATGTGCTGCGATTGTTCAGTAAGTTATGCATAAGACTCTTGGGAAAGATCTATTCAAACTTTTTGTAATATATTTGCAGTCAGTGACGGACATTTTTCTGCAGTGGTTACAGTTTCCGGGTTATTGCGTCCAAGGCATACGAACTGGAAAATCGGCATGCTAATTAGCCTAAATCGATATAAAATTATTGAAGTATCAAACAAAATCATAAGTAAGCATCTCTGTATCAAATAGATTTTAGAAGCCGTGAATGGGTATTATTAGACCTTTTACTTTAAAAAAGTATAAAGGATCTATTAACTTAGTGCAAAAAGGAAATGTGTGTAACGCCCAGAAGGAGGCGTGCCATGCCCCATAAAGTATATATATTCTTTATCAGGACGACAAGCCGTCCGTCCGTCGGTCTGTCCGTCTGTCTGTCCGTCCGTAAGAACACCTAGATCTCAGTAACTATAAGAGCTAGGGACACCATATTTGGGATTTAGGTTCTCCTAATCAGTCAGCAGCACGAGTGTGTTTTAGATTTTGGATACCCTTTCCCCGCAATCCGCAAAAAGCTACTGCAGCCGCAGCTTTGAAGTTATTGACTTGGAATTTGGTACGTAACTAGCTTATGATATTCTGTATTGACCCTGTGAATTTCGTTACGATCGGATAAGAAACAGCGAAAATAAATTTATCATATATTGATATAACTTCGAAAACAAAGTTTGCTATGAGCTTTAATTTATATTTTAATAATCAATAAACACACTTTATTTTTCAACAGATTTTCGATTCTAATAAACTAATAAGTCATATTTCAGTGAGTTCAAGAGATTCATGATGGGCTGTTGTTGGCGTGTTTTTTGGTTTTTTGCGTTTTTAATTTCTTTTACGGTTGGGTATTTTGGAGGCACTTTCTATATGTATTCCTATGCGATTGGACAGTGCTGTAATTGTGAAGTAAGTTATGATATAATTTCCTAGGGGAAAATTCTACTGAATATCTTTGCAGAAATTTACAGAATATTCTCTCAAGTGTCTACAGTTTCCGGGATATTGTGTCAAAGGCATGCAGACTGGAAAAGGTCTGAAATGTTAATCAGATTGAAGAAGGTCGAATCGTAATAGATGATATAAATTGATTCAAGTATGAGAAAATCATAAGTAACCAACTCCAAACTAAATGTGTATATTTTTAATAAATTTATGTGTGTAGAGAATTTT